>CAUYQU010035557.1:0-24231 GCA_963574635.1 Cheracebus regulus
GTTCTTTTTGCTTAGGATTGTCTTGGCTATGTGGGTTCTAGAAGTTTAAAGATGCTCTTGCATGATAAGAGGATCAATTTCTGGCATGTTCTGGTATCCCATATTCCAAATGTTTTAAACAAATTAGGCCAATTGGTAAAAATATATAAACAATTGAGCCAAAATAGCCATATAGAATTGTAAAGTTTCCTCTAAGAAACAAACACTTTTAAGAGCGAAAGGTAGACACAGTTGATCCTTTATTGTCAAAAAATCTTACTCCAGAAGTGACATTTCGAATCTTATGCCCACTCTAAATTGAAAAGCTGTTCACTTATAATCCCATCCATCCTCCTATTCCCAATCATACACCTTGATTTTCCAACTCTTTGACATAAAATTTAAAAGATGTGGAATGTAAACTTTGTTTTTAAATGACATGAGAAAATAAACTCCCATCAAGCTGACACTCATCTCAGAATCCTAGCTGCTTAGAGATCAAATGTGATTTAATTAGAAAGTCTCTTTCAACATCAGGTAAGAGAAATTTCTTAGTTCTGATACCTGTTCAAAATTCTTCAGAATCATTCCACCTGCTTATCTCTTATCTCCCACCACTGCCCCCCATAGACCTCCATAGGTACACTTCATATGTGCCCCACCTAACTGACTGAAGCCCCTCATTGCTGATGGCCATTCTCCCATAGCCTCTTCTCCTCCACTTTCCCAGACCACAATTCTACTTCATTAAAACCTCAGCTCAGTCAGTTTATGTTCCTTCTGCCTGTTATCTTGTCCCACAAGAACCATGTTCATCAGTTTTGATCTTGCCATTCATAGATCTGTATCATTCCATCTTGAATTATTATTATAATATTATATTGTTATATTTTAAATTATACAAATATATGCCAGCACTTTGGGAGGCCAAAATGGGAGGATCACTTGATCCCATGAGTTGGAGACCAGCCTGGGTAACATCAGGAGACTCCACAAAAAATTCAAGAATTAGCTGGGTGTGGTGGCACATGCCTCTGGTCCTAACTAAGATGCTGAGGCAGAGCGGTTGTTTTGGCCTGGGAGGTTGAGGCTGCCATGAGCAATGATCACGCCATTGCACTCCAGCCTGGGTGACAGAGTGTGAATGTCTCAAAAAATACACACACACACACACACACACATACACACACACACATTCAATTTAAGGAGAGAGTAAGCTTCTTAAAGACAAAAATTTAAAGTTATTAAATGTCCCTGAATGCTCTAATATATTAACTTTTACATGGTAAATGACAAATCAATGTTTGTTGTTGATGACAATGATGAGAATCATAATAATGAAATAATCAAAGATGAAAAATGGAAATACAAGCGGCTAAAGTTTTTTTCCCCTGGCCTTACGAATGTTTAAGATGTCCTTGAGCACAAAGGAAAACTACTAGCTGTCAGGTCCCATTTAAATTAATCTGTCAGTCCAAATAAAAATGCAGGAAAGATCACATGCATCACGCTAGATGTTTTAGGAAATTAAAATGAAGAATACACTCATTTCACTGAGGGGGGAAATGAAATAGCTTATGGTTAAAATGACCTACCTTGTAAGGTATATGAGTATATGTACATACGTCTATGGAAATATCTTTTAAGGGTATGTATTTCATTGTCACAGAGAAAGAAAATACTTCATCTTCCCATTCACTTATGAGTTAACATTTACTAAACACCACCTATGTACCAGGCTCCGTGCTATCAAATTTGTATATTTGTCTCATTTACTACCTAAAACAACTTCATATAGATAAATAAAATTGTTATCCAATTCAGATAATGAAGTTTTGGCACAAAGAAACACATAATTGTCCAGGTTCACACAGCTGGATTAGGTGGTAGGACTCATACATGTGTCTGGGAGGAAAGCGTATTCCTCTAGTGATGATTCCTGCCTCCAGAGGAATGGTAAAGCGTGACTTTTTAAAAATCTCATCACATTGTTGGAGGATATCTCTTACTACCTCTGTGGCAGTGGGTAAGTTCTTTAATCTTTCTAAGCCTCAGTTTCCTCATATATAACATGAGAGATAGCGATATGTAAGCTTTATTCGAGTTATTCAAACAACCTGAATAAATGCAATTTCTATTCTCTTGCTACAATAGATCTGAAATCAATTATTATAGATCAGAATGTTTATTATGTCATTGCTTTTAGCAAAATCTCTCCATTCTCCCTTGGTTTGTTGATGTTTAAGCTGGCAGGATAATTCCAGGAACTTCTGCAAGTATAAATTGTAGTAAGATTAGTCAGCATGGTAATATAATCGGGAGAGGCAAAAGCACGTTAACTAAGAAAACACCAACCAAAGAAATATAAAGAAATACTGATTAGACTCAATATTGCATTTAGAATTATTCTATGACGCATTCTCAGCACAAGCGTAGACAAGTTTCTCCTTTATGTATTTTCAATCTTATGCAAGTATGAATATACACTTGTAAGTTTATGACTTGTTTATATTACCACTCATTCCAAAGAGAATTTAAAGAAAATTACAACAAAACCATATATAAAAAAATTATGATAAAAGTAGAAATATGGAAGAAGTATTAAAGCTTATGCAAGCTTAGGCAAAAATTCAAGACCATGTAAAATGAAAAGGCAAGAAATTAGAGTATAAGAACTAATGTAAACAGAATAATAAAATTGCAAGTTTGGCCCTGTTCACTGTAGCTAATAAAGAGAGGTCAACTATATAATGCACATTGTTTTTTAAAAAGAGGAAGGGCTAAGGAAGGTGGCAATAATCACAATTTGTCAGAAAAGTATAAATTTGTCCTGGTACTAAATCTTAAAAAAATTAACACGAAACTTTATAAATGCAGTATTGACTGGTGTACTGGACAATGTCTTTAATAAGATTTCTACAGCTGTTTGGGTGAATGACTGAACTCATGTGGGTTTTGTACTTTAGCACATTAGTAGCTTTATTTATATGTGAACACATTTTCATAAACTTATGAGTGTCATGAATGAGTTTATATATAATAAAAAACCATAGGGAGGTTCAGTATCATAGTCTTTATACAGTGAACCAAAGCTCTGTATTTGATTCATATTTTATCACTATTAACAGTTGAAACCATTTAACTACATTGAAAAGGATCATTATTTGACTAAACTAGAATTAAAGTATCTCCAAACTCATTACATCTTAATAATCAGCTTGTATCTGTTTAATTTGATTATATAGTCATGAGGATTGGCTGAATGATTTTGCACAGAAAGATACCAGAATTATGAAAGCCCTACTAAACAAAAATGAAAGTTAAAAGATGATTAAAACTGGCAACACTTCAAACTAGAACCACAATTACTTATTGGTGGTCCTCTCTCTCCAGACAGGTTCCAGATAGTTATCCCTGGTCTTCCCCAGAGGTCACATAAAGGTCAAATGCAAATTCTAGTTAGTGTAAGTGCAAATAGACCTCATTTTATATTTGAATGGATTGTTTATAATAGACTAACTCAAAACTGAACTTTGATTCTACTTTATTTATTCAAACAACAAATATGTATTGAGCATGCACTATGTTCCATAATGCATGCATAATATAAATGAGATATAATACCTTCTATCAAGTCATATGAGAGAAGACAGGCAGGTAAACAGAAGATTACAATAGAATGTAACTGCTTTGTATGAATAAGAGAGAATATAGGATGATGCCTGACCCACCCTCAGATGACACAGGAGGTTTCCTACCACTTGATTGGAATGCCTATGAATACATATGAGTTATCCAGATGAAAATGCAGAAAAAAATGTTCAGCGAGAGAAAACAATATAGGCAAAGACACAAATAACACTTTGTGCACTTCAAATGGATTAAAGCAGCAAATGATGGAAGGAGAGTATTAAGAGACAAGAAAAGTTAGCCAGACATGGCGGTGCACACCTGTAGTCCCAGCTAACTGGGAGGCTGAGGCCGGAGTGTTGCTTGAGCCCAGGAGTTAGAGGCTGAAGTGAGCTATGATTGTGCCATTGCACTCCAGCCTGGGTAACAGAGTGAGACCCTTAAAAGATTCTCATTTTAAGTCAAATCACTATGGTTTCTTAATGAAGAAGTGATTATGAGGGATTGAGACAGACACTAACATTTTTTTACCAAAAATCTTTTCTCCCTCTGCTCCACTTCTTCTGTTAACTTAAACCAAGCTACAATATTTACCTTCCAAAACTCTTGCAGCTAGAAATGACCATGTGACACAATATTAACTGTTCAGATACAGACAGGAATTCCTTGGAAAGCGCCCACCTTTCTAAATAAAAAAGCAAAGCCTCACAAGTAGAATTCCTTTGCCTTTCCTCTTTCCTTCCTTTTTCTTGAACTGAAGACTGGATTCTGAGGGCATCAGAGCCATTTTGGGTTTATAAGAATAAGAACGTGAAGATTGTGAGGCATAAAAAGAAAAGGTGTGGACATAATATTTTGTATAATATCAACATTTTAGGAATTAATGGAGGAAGAACAACCTGTTATGCAAATGGTGAAGGAGTTATCCTAGAGGAAGGAGACAGGCAGTGAAACCCTGGTGCTGCCGGGGCCAAGGGGAGAAAGCATTCCAGGGAGGAGTGGCAAACCGCATGCAAAGCAGCAGACACCAAAAAAGATGATGTTGAGCCTTCTTTATTTTTTTCATCAGTTATCCAGACTTCTCCACAAGTTCTCACCCTACTGAGAAATGGAAAAACTTAGACTCTCTAATTAGTGACAACACAAGCTCTTCTAGTTTGAAGTTTCTTAATACCTTTGACAAAAGTCCCTTTCAAATAAACTCTTCAGTCTTTCAAATTACTTTCCTCCCCTACTTAATCCTCCCCCAGGATGTGGGAGTGTATAGACGCTTACTGGGTCTTCCTAGCGGAGGAGAAGAAGAATAAATGCCTTATACTTTTACTCTTATACTCTTGTCCCTGCAGTGGGGACCTGCTTTATTCCACACTAGCACTGGTCACTGCCAAGCTCTGTCTGCTCGCATATGGACCTTCGGACAAGTATAAACATCCATCCACTGCTCAGAATCAGCCATAACAACTGATTCTAGTCACCAAGGAATGTACCCTCAGTTGCCGGTTCTTGGCCTCCGTGTTCACATGGTCTAGCATTCCAGCTGTACTTGCAGCTCACCAAAATGGATTTGGGATTTAGGCATTGGCTGCAATGCATTTGCGGCCACAGCCTCTGCAGAGCCACATTTGTCATGATGCATGAGGGGGGTTTGCCTGGAGAAGCACCCAACTCATCTATTATCCTTCTTTGCCATGTTCTAAGGATCTTTCATCACTCTTTGGTGGTTTCTGCTACACCCCTCAGCCTTTGATGCCCCTTGTCCCCACCCTTAAGCCCCTGATGTTCCCCAGTCCCACCATACCAGAGGGAATGGAACAAACATTTTGGAACCTAACAACCTCATTCTACCTCTACCTCTTTTCTTTTGTATGTTCTACTTTCTTTTCCTTCCTGAAAAGAACATTCCCTTCCTCAGTAATTATCACACTTTAGTATATATCAGATAACCGGATTAATTTATTAAAATCCAGATTGCTGGGCTAGGGTACATTCTGAGTCTTTGCATTTCTAATAGGCTTCTAGGTGATGATATTGCTGGTCCCAAGCCTCACTTAGTGAGCTACTATTCTACAGCCTATTGGTGGGGAGGGTGGAATGAGAAGGGGTTTAATAAAGCCTCAAGGCATCCGTCTAAAATTCAGAAGATCCTCTCTAAACAGTAACATATTATTCACTACAGTATTTTTCTGAGTCCTTCAATTTTATTTCTTGATATGAAAGCTAAGGGATAACTAGAAATCAGAGATTTGCATGTATATGTAAATCTCATATTTACTCCAGTGAGCTGACTCCAGGGAGCTGAAAAGTGAATGGGAGGTAGGGATAAACAATGCTTGCAAAATCTTGACTGTGAATGGGAAGGTGGTGGAGTGGGCCTCTGTTTCTTCTTTTTCTTGGTTTCTTTTTTGGAAGGAGGGTGAAATGGAGACTTGAGCATGTTAAAATGTCGACGCCAGTGACTAGTGGAAAGACTTAAGGAAACAGAGGTCAGTTTAAAATGAATGATCTAAAGTCCCTAATCAAAGGAAAGGAAATGGAAACCAAAGCCCAGGAGGGTAACTGCACTGGGAGGAGAGAGATATCCATGGTGACAGAAAGGACAAGAGGGTTTGCGTCAGGAACGAGGAGTGTTAACAAGTTGAATGTGTGAGGGATACACAGTGGAGTAAGGTGCTTTGACATCTGGAGGATATTTGCAGTGGTCATTCTGCAGAATAAGAGTGGACAGTTGTGCAGGAAGCATGGTGCTGGCATCTGTTCCTGGTGAGGCCTCAGGAAGCTTACAATCATGGTGAAAGGCAAATGGGGAGCTGCCATGATAGGTGGTGAGAAGTAACAAGAGAGAGCTGGGGAGAGGTGCCACACTCTTTTAGACAACCAGACCTCGCATGAACTCAGAGAAGGAACTCACCAAGGGGGGTGGCACTATGCCATTTATGTGGGATCTGCCCCCATGATCCAACACTTCCCAGTAGGCCCCAGTTCCAACATTGGGGATCACATTTCAACATGAGATCTGGTGGGAACAGACATCCAAACCATATCAACAGACTACAGAAGGGATGTTAAAGTTCCAGTGGCCATTACTCTGTATTTTAATGTTTTTTGTGCCTATCCAAACTTTACTTAATGTCATATCTATCCTAGACAGTCCCTTGTTCTGATAATAGCCCTCCTACCTTTGTCCTTGCCGCCTAGTGCAATGTGACTTTCTGTTCTTGCTCATCTATGAGTTCATTTGCAGTTTCAGGTGGGTTTTTCAGTTCTAGCTAACCAATTCTCACATGAAATTCCCTTGTTTTAAATACAGAGATTTGTTTCTATTTTCTGTCTGCACCCTAACTCATACAGGACCAAGCACTTTGGTCATGAGAGCCACCAGTGGAAGTGGACAATTGAAATAGCCCCTAAGGTACTGCCATGAAGGAGTGATGGTGGAGCAAAGGGACAAGGGAAGTGATTAACGGCAAGACACTGATTACAGCAATAAATCTTGCATTTCCAGCCTAATTTAGTAATACAATGCTAACGCTGTGTAAAACAAGAATAGAGTCATTGGCACCACAAAGCCACACAAAATAAATTCTACTTCATGTCTCAATGATTTAGAAATCAGATATAAGTGGTTTTTTAAACATGTGTACAAGTGGTATTGGCTTCAGACAGTAGATATAGAGCTTATAGAATTATTTTTACATTGACCAGACTCTGAAACATATGATACGAAAGGGTTTTCTCAGAATTACACACACCAGGATTCTTGGATTCATGAGTGATAAGAAAAAACTCAATTTTTTTCTCTTATACTTTTAGTGAAACTGCAAGATTAGGTGATTTATTTTTATCCAACTTAATCCTAAAGCAGAAATTAGACATACTACTTTTGTTTTTATAAAGTATGAGGACTGTCACAGACAATGACAGCTCTAAGCCTCATCACCATTTCTCTTGGCTTCTATTTTTTGTGTGGTTCTATTTGCCTCTGTGTGTGTGTGTGTGTGTGTGTGTGTGTGTGTGTGTGTGCATTTGTGTATGAAATTCCAGCTCCTTGGGCCAGGATGCTGAGTAATAAGTGAGATAAGGTAGTATGTGTGAGATGATGAGACCAACATAATCTAGTTGGTTGTAAAATATGTAATCAGTTCAAACTGATAACATATACGTATGTATACATGCATATGAATTATCACATTCATTTTGAGAGAGAAAGAAAAACTCAAAAGGAGCCAAGAAAAATTCTTCACAAGATTATTTCCAAGAATAACAGTAGAAAAATGGCATCACTAGGTATTTAATACAGTTTTTAAACCTTTAACCTAATGAACAAAAATAGAGGTGATTATTCTACTTTAGATATGCAAAGAATAAGTTTTTAAATAAATATTTTCTGTATTTTTCATAGAATAATGTAGTTTTAAGGTACCAAAGCTAATACTTTCACAAAACAATATTCCAAGGAAAGGGTCAAAATTGAATAAAATCCTAAGTCTAACGCTGTTAGTTGCCTTTAAGGGTACCATGTACAATTTTAAGTTCAATTGGCTAAGATAATGTATTTAATGTAAAGCATGTCTCAATAAAATATATATTTTAAAAAAGTTTTCGAAACAAAGGATAAATGCTTGACATGATGGATACACTATTTATATTGATGTGATTATTAGACATTCCATGCCCATATCAAAATATCTCATGGAACCCATAAATATACACACCTACTGTGTACTCACAAAAATTAAATTTTTTTTAATTTAAAAAGCTTCCAAGATAATGAACACCTTAAAGAGACAGTTTGTGCTTTTCAAGCCAGAGACATTTTGAAAGTTGAAGAGTCACTGGGTTTTTGTTTTGTATTTTTTTCCAGCCATAATCAATTTCTATACCTTTATCCTAAGATACTTTTTTTTTCCCCACAAAAGCACTTCGGAGGTGCACAATGATAAAATGTGTGCTTTCATTGTTTAATCTCTTTTTCCCTAATTTAACAGATAATTCATCTGTAGTGAAAGTTTACCCAGACGTTTAAATCCATGGAAGTTACTTGCATTTAGAGACACAGCATATGCACACAATGGCAACTAAATCCACTCAATGTAAATTTTATTCCTAAATGTCTTTTTCTCAGAAAACAAAACAATGGTTCATTTCTGGTTAACCGTAGTGACAGAAATTTAGCAAAGTGATGGTCTGTTCATGATTGATTATGTAGAAGTCTAAATTTAGAAGCTAAGAACAACAATCTGGAGGAAATCATTAGTAATTGCATGTATATTTGCAATTCACAAATACTTTTTAGTTTTTTAAGTCTTTCATATCTCACTGGAGAACCAGTAGGCTATATTTTTAGCTGCTTGTATACAGGTAAACATCAGAAATGATATTTAAACAAGAGTTATGGGTATTCTAGCTGGGACTGCCCCTCAGATCCAGTCAGGCTGGCTGCAGGTAAAGTTAGGCAAGGTAAAATCAGCCCTCTCTCTGCTCCCCCGATCTCCCTTTTTCATGTTTTTAGTGAACAGATTCCTATCAGAAAGTATTTGGGACGCTTAAATAGATGTCCAATCACCTCCTTGGTTTGACTGAAGCCAGGAGCTCAAGGGAAAGGACTAAGGTTTGTCTGTCATTGAAATCTAGACCCACACAAACATGGCTGAATGTATTTCAGAGAAGAAAACAAAGCCTCTGAGGGCAAAATCCCTATGAGTAAGAGCAGGTAGGAGCTAGACTCAGCAGTTGAGCCTGCTTGCTTGTAGGAAGGCTTTCAGACAGTCCCTGACCACCCTCAACCCCACTTTTTTGGAGAGCCTGCAACTCTGAGGAAGTCAAAGGCTGTCCCAAAAACAGTCAGAATTCATCCCTAGAGGTCAATGAAGCTCTACTCTTCATCGCTGCCTCTCTCCTGCCTCTCTCATCCTAAACAGAAACAAAAAGATTTGTTCCCTCCACTGGAGTAGGTTCTGGTATCCATGCTAAGAAACCTGAAAAAAAAAAAAAAAGATTTGTGCATGAAGAGGTAGACTGTTTCCTAGTGGCCAGAGATAGAGACACAAACTGCAGAGACTCAGGGGAACATTGGGAGCTGTAGGAAGGGAGAGAAAGTACAAAGGACACTGCCTGAGATCACACTCAGTGTGGTCTGCGCACGATTTGGAACAAGCAACGGACTGCACAGGGGCCCACAGGCAGTGGAAAGGCAGGTTCATGAAAGAAATTAACAATCGGTGCACATGGTCCAAGATCAGCAGCACAAAGGTGGGAAATGGAATGAAGGAATGTGGCATTTCAGAAAGGTCCCTGACACTCTGACAGGTAAAGCCACTGTGCTAATCACCCAACCAGAGGGTTACACATACACAACCCTCACCACTGAGGGCATCTCAGAAACATCTGGAAAGAGAACCACCTAGAAGATACTGGATTTTCTTCCACTGATTACGTAGCATTTCTGAACAGAGGGATCAGTGTATTACTGAAAATGCCATATACATTGTTTGTGTTGGTTCCTGAAGCTTGAACCATGACCAATATATCTAGACAAAAATGGTTGCATGCTAGTGTATCAAACAATCCATCTCAAGAATCAGTTCATTGTTCTTTCTTGCTGTGTCCATAAGCTTAAAATTAAATACAAATATGATGCTAATTTTATCATGTATTAGTTCTCTATTGCTGTGTAAGAAGGTCCTGCAAACTTAGCAGCTTATGGCAACATCCGTTTATTATCTCAGAGCTCTGTAGGACAGGAGTGACTAAGTTCTCTGCTCAAGGTACCACAGGCCTGAAGACAAGACATTGATTAGTCAGGCTGTCCTCATCTGATGGCTTCAGGGAAACATACACTTCCATGCTCATTTTTGTGGTTACAGAATTAAGTTCCTTGCAATTGCAGGACTGAGATCCCTATTTCTTTGATGGTTGCCAATCAGGGCTGTCCTGAGCACCTAGAAACAGTCCTTGCCATGTGGCCATCCCCATTTTCAAGCCAGAAATGCTTTGGTTTCACACTTCAAATCTCTGACATCTCTAGTCTTTGAACTCTAAATCCAGATTTAAAGAGATCATGTGATTGGGTCAGGCCCACCTGGTAATCCTCTTGTCGTAAGGTAAACTTATTTGGGACCTAGATTATATCTGCAGAATCCCCTCATAGTAGTATATAGATTGGTGTTGGAATAACTGGGAAAAGTTGTGTGTATATGTGTGTGCACCAGGAACCAGGAATCTTGGGAACTGTCTTAGCATTCTGCCTATGGCATGTTGATTCCCCTTTTGCCTCATTTCACCACAAAATGCAACTCTTTTACCAAAAATCCCATATGATCAAGTTCATAACTAACTCATAGCTAGGACAGAAAAGTGGTCTTGAGGATTAAAATTAGACCAAAACTAATTTTTCCTGTAGCTCACTCATTTACTCATTGAATTATATTTATATGAGATTAATCACATATATTCTAATCATATCTAATTAGAAAGGTAATTTGCCTCAGAATACATTTTCCACTTTCATCTTGTCCTGGAATTGAAAGAAATATCAATGATTCAGCTTTCTTCAAATGAGCATAGTTTCAGATTATACTCTTAAATTACATGGATCTCTAGGAAAGAAAAAAATTTAGAACAGAAAGAGTTCCTGAGAAGTCTGGTTCTAACAGATAATCTCATAATTATTGGCCTTATAGATCGCCTTAGAGCTGCCCATTTATCTGAAAATCGTTATAAACCGAAGACTATATCATGAACTTGCACACCTTTTAAGAAGACTGGAATTTAGTGAATAACCTAAAGTGAAACTGTCATTCCTCCTCAGAAAACAGCCACCTGCAAATATCTCACAGAGAGTCTTGGTAGCACACCCTTTCTCTTTGAACAGCAATGTGATTTCTGCTCAAGTATGCACACCAATATTTTTGGTGTCCCCAAAATCTACTTGGATGAATAAGGTTTATTTTTTTAATATATTCCCCCAAAGCCAAATGCAGCACTGTTGTTCTTCCACTTATCAAATCTTTCATCAAATTTCCATTTCAGTAGTGGAAGAGCAGAAAGAAGAAAGTGTATAAAATTGGAGACACTTCTATAATCAGAATATAAAGAAAAGTAAGCACTACAGGACTCTATTGTCCAAGCTGAAACTTAGATGGCATCCAATTCCTTTGCGGGAGGCCCTGTGGTGTGGCTCAGAGATATTATTTCCTTCAGCAGTATTCTTATCAAGATACTTTGCATTTATATGACACTTTTATTTTCAAAGGGACTTACAAAAATGTATTCGCAATACTCTATAAAAATCTGAGCTATTATTTTTTCACTATGTAGATCAGAAAAATTATCAAAAGTAAGAAATTCACCTCAGGCCATGAAATGAATAAAACATTAAAATATGACAGTTCATACTTCTAACTTTCTGCCCATGCTTAAACTTTTCTGCCAAGCTTTTTTTTTTAACTTTATCTTGCCACGTGTCATCCAAAATGCTTCAGAAAGTGCTTGCTCTAATGACCTGAAAGAGAAAAAGAAGAAAGAAGCGAGTGAGGAAGAAAGGGAAAGAGGGAGAGGTAAAGAAAGGAGAAAGGACTACTAAGGCTTATTAGAATTCCATTTTTCCCTTCAACACTTCTCTTATAGTTACTTAGATACACCATTTAAATAATTGCCATTTATAAAATACCGAGTCTCACTTCCTGAAAGGATATGCCTGTCATCAGCTACCAAGAGGAAAGAGTAAATAGTCTCCATTTGTATGAAGAATATGTATTTCCTTTTTTGTTCCAGGGGCATCCACAAATAGAAATATAGATAAATATAGAATTTATTTTATACAGACACAATAAATTCAGAGGCACTCAGGACCTTTGCAGGTCCTGGGAACTCTTACCTTGCACAACATCCTGCATTCACTATAATTTTATATAATCAGAAGAGCTTATTTAAGTTGTAGTTGATTAGCAATATTCTATAAACATTATATTAATTACTAATGTCTATTTTGTAATTTCCTTTTAACTCTATTTCTTTTGTTCACAATTTTTGGAATCTTTGTTTGTTTTAAATGTTTAAGTATTTTTATAGGCTTTGAAAAGTATATAAGCCCTGACTGATGGCAATCTCATTACTAGAAGCATGACGGCAATGCACAAAGCAGAAAAGCCAAGTTATACACTGTGAATTTGGCAGTTTTTGGTAATTTTTGTTTGTTTGTCTTTGTTTTTGTTTCTTGAGACAGAGTCTGGCTGTGTCATCCAGGCTGGAGTGCAGTGGGAGATCTCAGCTCACTGCAACCTCTGCCTCCTGGTGCAAGGGTTTCTCCTGCCTCAGCCTCCCAAGTAGCTTGGACCACAGGCATATTCCACCACACCCCATTAATTTTTGTACTTTTAGTAGAGATGGGATTTCACCATGTTGGCCAGGCTTGTCTTGAACTCTTGACCTCAGCTGATCCGCCCACCTCAGCCACCCAAAGTGCTGGCATTACAGGTGTGAGCCACCGTGCTTGGCCTGCCTCTTATAATTTAAAGACCCTTCTTTTCGTTTTCTACTGGCCTGCCACCAATAGAATTATTCTCTACAGTTGCTAATGCCCACAGGCTGCTATTGGTAAAGGGGAAAAATGTTCTCCACTTCACCAGCCTTGCATGGGCACAGATAAATAAATAAATGAGTTTTTATTTTTTATTAAAAAATATATAATTTAAAAAATAGTTATCTATTGCTCCTTTCACAAATTCTTCCGAAACTTAGAGATTTCAAACCATAGTAAGCACTTCTGACCCAGTTTCTGTGGGTCAGGAATTCAAGAGCAACATAACTAGCTCTCTCATGAGGTCACAATCAACACACCCCCAAGGCTACAGTCTTATTAGAAGGTTGACTGAGGCTGAAGGACACACTGACTCACATGTCTAGTGAGTTGTGCTAGTTGTCAAGGAGACCTCAGTTTCCCTCCATGTTGACCCCTTCACAGAATGCTTGAGTGTCCTCACAACATGCAGCTGGGCTTCCCTCAGATCAGATAGTCAGAAGTGACAGTGTCTTTCAGGACTAGCCCTGGAAGTCACACACAGTCAGTTGCCCATATTCTATTCATTAAAAGTGAGTGACTGAATATCATAAATAGCCCACATTCAAGGAGAGGGAAATCAGTCTATACCTTTTAAAGTGAGGAGCAACAAAGGATTTGTGGATGTGAACACATTTTAATTACTATATAAGAATTCTAAAAGAATTGTCCCTAATGAAACTGCTGAAAGAGTCTAAGAATTGTCATTTATTCTTATGAGCAAACACAAATCTGCCTTTGAAGGCTAGAAATTCCACTTAGAATAGAACCACTCATTCTTAAGTATGCACATATATTTTTAAGAATGGAAAGTCTTCCTTTTAAATACTACTAAGCTCGATTCCTTGACCTTAGAGTTACACTATTTTTTAATAATTTATATTCATTGATCAGCCTAACATTCTGACACCATATTTGTGGGCTACTGTGATGAATCACATCTGTTCTCAAAGTAAACAAATTCTCAGTTTAGATAATTAGTGTAAAAGCCCAGCTTTGATTATATTTTCTTTTATACTGCAGGAATATTTCAATTTTGAAAGTGTATTTGTTATCTTTTGTTACTGAAAAATTTAAACGTAAACTTTGAATAGATTATGATACATATCCAAAAAATCTAAAACAGTCAATAATATTAGTAGATCCTTGAATAATTGGCCCATAAATATAAGAACCGTTATTTGTATATATGTGTTCAAATGTTTTTGCATTTTTCCTAAAAGGTAGCAAAGACTCTTTGTTAACCTATGATTGTGACAATGTCAAATATGTAACGTTTGTATAAGAGAGGGAGAAAGTGGGTGTGTATGTGGAAAGAGGTTGTTGGGGGAAGTCCTAACTAAACATGCTTTGGATGTCACCTGAAATTTATCTAACCCTAGCAGCCTCTTGTAGTTGAACTTCTACCAAGGCTCATATATCAGCAAAGCATGCACAGATGGAAGTAAAATTCTTAGTGTCCACATAATTATTTCCCATATGCAAAATGTAACCTTTTACAAACATATTATTGAGTCTGATCTAGGTTGTATAAGAACCACAACTTATTATCCTCTTGCTTATAAAGGAATGAATTTACCTTCATATATTCATTGGTTAGTAAGCATTGCCACTTCAGTTCCATAGTTTTGTGGACCATGCCTGCCTATAAAAGCTCTCTAGCCCCTATGATGTTATTGTGTATACATAATTTAAAGTCAATTATTTCCCCACCAATCATAACATTGAAACACTTTTATCTTTGGGATTGAAAATTAGAATGGTAGATACAGAAAATTTCTGTTTCTTTTTTTCCTCATTTTTCTTCTTCTTATAATCCATAGCCAGTAAAGGAGTAAGAGGACACATGATTGAGGTTTATGGGCAAGAACTGGACATATTTTTTGCCTTGAAAATTCTTTATCAAATCACCTTCTATCTCTATATACATTCTTGTGCCAGGTTCCTGCAAGGACTCATTGATAGCAAGTGCCAAATAATCTTTTGAAATGTTAATAATTAAGAGATTATATATTTATACACACACACGATTACATATATACACGGAGATAAGGCAGGAAAGATCCCACAGACTCTTTAATATTATTTTTCATTCAAATCTGTCATTACATGCTTCCTTACTGATATGACACATTAAACTAATTTTATTCCGACTCAAGTAATTTAAATCAGTGAACACTACCTTGCGAAGTGCTGGGAGAGAAAGAGATAATAAAATGTGATTATGAAGCCAGTGGAACCTACCACTATCTTTGACAGCAATAATTAACCCTTATCTTATATGAGCTGGCGCTCATCTGGACTGCATACGTAGGCAAAGCTATGAATAGTTCTGTTTAATACACAAGAAAACTGAGGTGCAAAGGTCAGTGATGTGTCTAAAGGTGATTAGGAAAGTTAAAAATAGGCCCTTTTTTTCTGACACTTGGTTTTGAAGCTAGGGATCTAGACAAAGATTTCCTCTTAGACCCACAAATCGCATGGTGTAAATGACTTCAGACACCAAATACCAAATTTCTACCAACAAAACACAAGTAGGAACTGAGTCAGAATTAAGCCCTAACTACATATTGAGCCACATGCAATGCCAAGATTTCAAGTGAAAATTCATGAGCCACATAATGCATCTGCATGAACTCGTAATCTCATCTGCATGAACCCATCATCTTTGGGGTAACAAATAGCAGTGCACTTGCCTTAAGAGAGACACACACCTTTTGCTCATTCAAGAGAACACGTCTCTGCAAAATGCAGTCATGTCTGCTGAGGGAGATTAGGTCTCGGGCAACAGTTTGGGCAATCTGTAACCAATAAAAAATATTGTGTAATAAACAGGAATAAAGTTAAAGTCTCAAAGGAAAGTAATTAAATACTTTTGAGTATTTAATTGAGATTTTTTTTTTTTTTTTTTTTTTTTTTTTGCAGCTACAAAGATTCGAATATTTATAGACTGGACCAAGTCCACCACTTGATTTAATTTCCATTGGTGATCAAGGGAGAAGGTATTTCAGGTCAAGTGCTTGCTGACTGACATCAAGTAAACGAAAACAACCAGAACACTTCCATTTGTAACCATTGTTACCTTTGTGGTAGAATTACCTTAAATCATCTCATAGCTATGATCATATCTCCTTAAGCAAAGCTTGCGTGCAATTCAAATGAGGATGCAAGTAATTCTCTGAGAAAGACAATTCTTTCTTTTCCTAAGACAGCAAGCTTCAGGGAGGGCAGGGAGTTTGTCTGTCTTCTTGACTGATGTTTTTCCAAAGACAAAATTCAGCATAGAGTGATACTTTATCAGGATTTGCTAAAGTTCCACCAAAATAACTTCTCACTAAATTCAAAGAAGAAAAAAAATGATTTCCAGGCTAAGAGATGGACAAAAGATTGGCTACACAAAAAGCAAAGTCAGTGGTTACTGATTTCGAGTTATTTAAGAAAACTAAAAGAAAAAAAAAAAGATCCATTTATTTTAAAACTGCATCTTCTATGACCAGCTATAAGGGCTAAAATTTTATCATTAAGAGCTCATAATTTGAAAATTATAGTGTATTTGGAAGAAATTAGACAACGTGCTTGATAACCAGTTGTATTTCCTTGTAGATTGTCTTTCATATGCTTTTCTATCTCAATTCAAGAGAGAAACAGACAAAAAGGGCTCACTTGTATTTAAAACTCGCATTCTCCAAGAGAAAAGTTTCTTCTACCACTATTCTATTCCATTCAAGCACTATTCCACTGAATTATAATTGCCTTTTTATGTGTCAGTCTGCCTTACTAAGCAGTAATGCCTTGACAGCAGAGGCTGTCTTGTTCATTGCAGTACTGCTAAGATTAAAAATTATGCCTGGCATATTTTTGATGATAATTAACTATTTAATAAGTAAATATTGGATACCTAGGGCTCTTTTCTGGACAAAAAGTGTTACCCATGGCAAATGAAAGGAGAAGGAAAGAAAAAAAGAAAACATTACAAAATTTACAGCAACATATTGGCCCACCTAGAAAAGCTGAAACTGCAGGGAAAGCTGCTAGAATTCAGTAGTATAGTATCTGATGCTCAAACCTTGGACAGTTCTTAGGCTGATTTTGAGAGAAATATCTGAATGAGTCTCTATCCAAATGCAGATTAAGCTTTATCCAATGAGAAACCAATGTCACAGGCAACAGAAGCAAAGAGGAAGTAATTTTTGTGTGTAGATTGGGTCCCAGCCCTCGTCTCCTAGTGTGTGCTTTGTAGTATGGGTAGAGAGATGAAAAAGACTTTGTCACTGTCTCTGATTAATTTAGTAAACAATGTCAGCATAATAGTGTACCTTTGAAGAATGCTGCTATGCAAGAGGAGGGGAGGGATAAAGTAAAGCTCACTAATTCTCTGCAGACTTCTATTTTTTGGTAAGACGAGCCCTAGTTAGGATTGTGAGGCTGGAAAGGTTTGAAATGATGACTCTTTAGTTCTCCCTTGAGGATTTGCTCTTCTGTCTGTTTCCCACATTTTTAATTTGGCTTCTTCTAAGTGCCAGTGCTCTTCCAACTCATAGTTTAATTTGAGACATTTTATCAACCCCAGGCAGTACTACTCAAATCCGCCTACTGTACTTGTTCCTTCGATTTTCGTACTCTTCTGGTGGCAATGGATGCTAATTACTAGCTGTCTTAGTTTCTATGGCTGCCATAACAAAGTGTAGCCGATTGGATAGGTTAAAAAATATGAATGTATTCTCTCACATTTCCAGAGGCTAGAAGTCTAAAATCAAGATGTCAACAGAGCTATGCTTCCTCCAAAGCCTCTAGTGAGGAATTCTTCTGGCTTCCGGTAGTTGCTGGCAATCCTTGGTGTTCATTGTCTTATAGTTGCGTCACTCCAGTCTCCATCTTCCCTTTACATGGCCTCTCCCCTGTGTGCCAGTGCCTTTGTGTCTAAATTTTCTTCTTATGAGGACACCAGTCACACTGGATTTAAGGTCCACGCCACTCCAGCATGACCTCATCTTAAAGTACATCTTCTGAGACCTATTTCCAAATAAGTTTACATTCACAGGTTCCAGGTAGGCATGAATATCGGGAGAGAAACCAAGTACTCTACACTAGCTAAACAAACATAAACATTAATCTATGATTGTTGTCCTTCACAATTTATAAGATTTCCTGCTATATTGGACAGTGTCTTTATCACCAAAGGAGGGGGAAATGTGCATTTTAGGCAGCTGCAGACTTTAGAGCAGTGGTCCCCAAACTTTTTGGCACCAGGGACTAGTTTCATGGAAGCCTATTTTTCTTTTTCTTTCTTTTCTTTCTTTTTTTTTTTTTTTTGGAGACAGAGTCTCGCTCAGTTCTCGGCTCACTGCAACCTCTGCCTCTCAGGTTCAAGAGATTCTGCAGCCCCAGTCTCCTGAGTACCTCGAATTACAGGCGTGTGCCACAACATTCAGCTATTTTTTTTTGTATTTTCAGTAGAGATGGGGTTTCCCCAATGTTCCCCAGGATGGTCTTGAACTCCTGACCTCAGTGGATCCGCTTGCCGCATCCTCCCAAAGTGCTGGGATTACAGGCAGGAGCCACCGCGCCTGGCCGGAAGACTATTTTTCTACAGACCAGGGGAAGGGTTGGTTTGGGGATGATTCAAATGCATTACATCTATTGTGGACTTTATTTCTATTATTATTGCATTGTAATATATAAGGAAATAATTATACAATTCACCATAATGTAGAATCAGTGGGAGCCCTAAGCTTGTTTTCCTGCAACTCTATTGTCCCATATTGGGGTGATGGGAGACTGACAGATCATGAGGCATTAGACTCTCATGGAGAGCATGCAACCTAGTCCCCTCACATGTGCAGTTCACAATAAGGTTTGTGCTATGAGAATCTAATGTCTCCACTAATCTAACAGGTGGCGGAGCTCAGGCAGTAACGCTCACTCACCCACTGCTCACCTCCTGCTGTGCAGCCCAATAACTAACAGGCCATATCCAGGGGCTGGGGACCCCTGTTCAAGTGCAAGTAATTCTTGGGGAATATACCTTTTAATATCTGTGAAATTACGCCACCAGAGATTGATGGATGATTAAAACTGAGTTAAGATTTCATCATTCAAAATAATATTGTCTCTTTGCTCTCCAAAAATATACAAATGTTCATGCCAGTTTGTGCTATAGGGAAGCCACATGGTTTATATGATGAATATGATAGACCGTAGAGCCCAGGCTTCACCAGTTATGTAGCGTCAATGATTCTCTGTCCTTCAGTTTCCTCAGCTGTCAAATGGGGATAATAGAAAGACTCTCCTTTCATTCGTATAGGACTGACTGAGCTGATATACATGTAAAATGCCTAGAAAAATGTCTGATAAACAAACAGTACTCTCTGAAAGTAAGCAAAGATTACCAGACAATTTCAGGGGAAAATTTTGTATTGAGATTACCACTGCAACCATTAATACCTATGTGACTCTTCTAAGTTATTTTATATTGAACTTTTTAAAATAAAATGTAATTTTGTCGCTAATTTGAAGAAAGGAAGGCTTTGCATCCAACTGCTGATTCCAGAAGTGCTATTTTAGATTGAGATGCTTAAACTTTTTTTGTTTCTATGGAGATTATCTACTGAGTAGTTTACTTACTGACCTGAGCTGTCAACGCATACTGTTTAATTTATAAAGCTGATCTAAACCTCTATGGGGGAAAAAGCCACCAATATTTCTCCAAACTTACTTGGATTTATTTTCAGTGTCAGACAAGACATAACATTTATTATGATTCACCTTAGCATGATGACATTTCATTTTTCTTGTTGAAGAAGATGTTCCAGAAAAAAGAAAAAAAGTTCAAAATCTCTTTAGTCTTCTGGATGTCTCATAATAAATGAGGGGTTCTGCTTTTCTTCAGTGCTTCAATAGCAAGAAGTGTTTATATTTCAGGCCAAGCCCCCACTGAATATTTACAAAATTTGTTGTGAAGTGTTGAAATATAAATCTAAAGTTTGAAACCTACATCAAATATAAAAGAAAAGTCCATTTTTTTAAAAAAGTGCAAAACAAAAAGTCAGAAGTAAAAATGTAAATATTTTAAAGGCTTATTTAAATCCTTAAGTGTCTTCCTCATAAATAACACATAAAACTTATTTTATCAAATGTTCTTTGGTTGTGTCATTCAGAATATAAGACATTGAATTATCTTAGAGGAATGAAAGATACAAGATACAAAGCTTAGATTATTGAAACTTTACAGATATTAAAATACTTATATAGATAATATGCATGAAATGCATCTGTATGAACAAAGTTTTATAGTTTTTTTAATGAATCAGATCTTATCTTTTAGGCTTTTATAGATGCACTCATAACTGAAAAAGTCTTTTATGAAGAACAGAGTGAAAAAGTTTACTCTTTAATACCTAAATGAAGGCTGGAGCTTGACTTAGCAAAACTAGTCACTGGCTATTCAAATACAATAATGTTGCATCAAAACGTCAATGTTAAATTTGTTCTATAATGATGGTATTTTACATGCATCTCCTATGTTTCTCCCACCTTCGATTGCATTTCTCATAAAACCATACCTTCCTACACACACACAGAAAAAATCTAAATAATTTAGTGTGTTATTTACTAAGCATTTTGAGTTATTAAATGTTATGGCTCTTGGGAATATGCCAGGATTTCCACTTCTTTTGAACCCAGGAAAATTAGTAGCTTTGTAACAAATGCTTGTTGACAAAATAAACTGAATAGCATTATGGATTCCCTTAATTGCCAAATAAATAATGAATGGGCAGGAATGAGTTGACATAAATGGAAACCTCATAAAAATTGTACATTCTACATCATGTTTCACATTTGTGGAAAGGAAAAAGAGACAGAGAGAGAAAGGACTTAAAAAGCAAAACAAAACAACAACAAAAAAAGGTGAACCAGTTCTGAAGAGAATATTTAAAGCACATTCGTACTGAGTCAATTAAGTGGTGTTTTGTCCTTTCACTTCTGTTTGCTTCCATAGAACAAAACAACAGATAAAAAGAGATAGCTGATTATACCACTGTCATTCCAAACTGGCCTGATTAGATGTCCTACCAAAAAGTCTACATTAAAATGGTAAATTCTATGCTTACATAGAGATGTAGCCTTTGTATCTTAGAACACTCTCCTGGAAGTCATTGAAAGCATGTCAATAAATTGTCATGCTATTTTAGGAAGAATTTATACATAATTCATTTCCAAACAATAGAGCATGAAAAATTACACTTATGCTTTACCTTCCTTTGGAAGTCGGAAGGTTCCTATTGTTTTCTAATTAAACATATTTATCTCTGAGATACATATATCACTTTCTTTATGCTGTTTGCTCATGAATCAACCCAATCTAACTTGCCTTTTCAGGGTCAAATTATATCTAAAGCTGAAAGTGAAACTTAAGCAATAGTTAGGCATTTTGAAATCATATCAGGAGGAACTAAGCTTTGAAGTCAGAAGAGAGAACTTGATTAGGAGCTAGAAGTGAGTTCTTGTTCCTGCTGTGTTTCCAACCAACTAGGTGTGACCATAAAGAACAGACTTTCCTACTTCGGTCTGCTTCCTCATCTCCAAAATAACATTTGCCAATGGAACATGCCATTGTGCATTGGCCAAGTAAAAATATCACTGGTAGTGAAAAAGAATTGTCATTTGGGGAGACTAAGAAGGTATGCATGTGACAAAGAAAACAGATGTGCAAAAGAATGAAGAGAAAGATGAATCAAAGCATATCTGTTTTGTAAAACGAGAGCAGTACTTCAATCATCTTTGAATTGCTACTGACTCACTTGCTTTTCCTATTCAGATCCATAGTTCTAGAAAAGAAAATTACCTCAGAATAAGAAAATCGGGACTTTTCTTCCTGGTTCTCAGCAGTTATTTTTTTGCAATGCTGCAATGGTAGGGAAATGATTCTATTTGCTAAATAGTGAATTACAAGCTGAAACACAGCAAGGACCTCACCCCAGCATACTTCAACCTGCTGACAACTATGAAGCATAGCAACAATGGGATTTCTTTACAAAGTAGTCTGTCATTAATCTAATAACTACGTTTTAAGTGAGAGATTTCTCATACTCAAGTTCTAAGAAATCAAATATTTAAACAAGAAATGGAACATATGGAACAGAGCCTGCCAAACTGGGCTTATCATCAAGATTACTATCTGTTTGGAAACGCTTCAGCTAGCATGACTTGGAAAATTTTGAACTTATTCACTTATTTATATTTTTAGTTTAAAAGTGAATGACCAATCATATGAGCTAAACTAGGAAACTTACATGTAAGTATCCCTTAAGTAAATGTATTCAAGTTTTCCATCTCTAAAATACTTGTGGACCAAACTACGTTAACAAATTGAGAATTCATCTTATCAATCAAGATACCCTACTAGTTTCAGAGCAATAGGGCAACAATCTGCCTTCCAAGAAAACGGAGAAATAATGGAAATCGTAATCACATTATACATTTTTTAAATTATTGTTTGAGTTATCATACAAACTTTGATTAGATCAACAAAATGCAGACGGAAGAAATCCAGGATATTCTCAAGCATTTTGTTTTTTAAGTTTTCCACATTTTTTCTCACTGAAACTTTATGTAGACTATTACTCTAACTTGTATTGTTTCCTAATCATGGGTCAACTCAGAGAGGCTCCCGTGTGAATTAATACAAATTCCAACTTAGTGATGCCAATTTCTGTAACGCAGTTTTACTATTCTTTTCTTTACGAAATTTCTGGAAACTGATTAGATTGTCACTGTAAAAGGTTTGGAGTATTTCTGTTGAAAGTTCTGAAGGTACTAAAGCGGACTTTCATTTCATGGTCCTTTTTTTTTTTTTTTGAAAGAAAGAAAAAGAGAAAAGGAGAAAGAAAGAAAGAGCAAAAGAAAGAAGAAAAAGAATGAAAGAGAGAAAGAAAGAGGAAGAGAAAGAGGGAGAGAGAACGGGATTCTTGTTTTATTGCCCAGGCTAGAATGCAGTCTAAAAATGGATATTAAAAACCTCTTTTATCCCAATAATTGTGCTTAACAATGGAGACAGGAAAGAATAGGGGGTGAAAATAACAAACAAGCAGCCAACCAATATTTTATTTAAACCTGTGAAATGCTATGCAATTGCTGGGGAGTGATTTACTTCCAATTATGTGTTCATTTTTAAAATAGGTGTAATTTGATACTGAGAAAAATGCATGTTTTGTGGATTTGGGGAGGAGAGTTCTGTAAATATTTGTTAAGTTTACTTGTTCCAGGTCTGAGTTCAAGTCCTGGATATCCTTGTTAATTTTCTATCCCGTTGATCTGTCTAATACTGACAGTGTAATGTTAAAGTCTCCCACTATTATTGTGTGAGAGTCTGTCTCTTTGTAAGTCATTAAGAACTTGCCCAATGTATCTGGGTGCTCCTGTAATGGGTGCATATATATTTAGGATCGTTAGCTCTTCTTGTTGCATTGATCCTTTCACCACCATGTAATGTCCCTCTTTGTTTCTTATGGTCTTTGTTGTTTTAAAGTCTGTTTCATCAGAGACGAAAATCGCAGCTTCTGGTAATGCTAACTGGCTATTTTGCCCATTAGTTGATGTAGATTCTTCATATGGTGATGCTCTTTACCTTTTGGTATGTTTTTGGAATGGCTGATACTGGTTGTTCCCGTCTGTGTGTAGTGCTGCTTTCAGAAGCTCTTGTAAAGCAGGCCTGGTGGTGATGAAATCTCTGAGTCCTTGCTTGTTCGCAAAAAAATTTATTTTTCCTTCACTTATGGAGCTTAGTTTGGCTGGATATGAAATTCTAGGTTGAAAGTTCTTTTCTTTAAGGATGTTGAATGTTGGCCCCCACTCTCTTCTGGCCTGCAGGGTCTCCGCTGAGAGATCTGCTGCGAATCTGATGGGCTTCCCTTTGTGGGAAACTTGACCCTTCTCTCTGGCTGCCCTTAGCATTTTCTCCTTCATTTCAACCCTGGTGAATCTGACGATTATGTGCCTTGGGGTTGCTCTTCTTGAGGAATATCTTTGTGGTGTTCTCTGTATTTCCTGGACTTGAATATTGGCCT
>CAUYQU010035558.1:0-49546 GCA_963574635.1 Cheracebus regulus
ACCCCAGCCCTGCCTGCCAGCCCTCACCCCCACCTCTGGCCGTGCCCACCAGCCCTCACCGCCCACCCCAGCCCTGCCTGCCAGCCCTCACCCCCACCTCCGGCCATGCCCACCAGCCCTCACCGCTCACCCCAGCTCTGCCTGCCAGCCCTCCTGCCACTGTGGGCCATGCTGGTGCTGGGACAGTTTTCCGAGATGTGGCGGCCAGCACAGACCAGCTACTTGATCCTGGTACCCAGGCAAAAAAAAAGAAAAAAATTATTCCCAGCTTAGAGGAAAACTGGGGCTCATGTGAAGTTCCTGCAACACCTTCCTGTGGGACTTGAAAGGGTGATCTGGACCCGCATGTGCATCTCATCCTACACGTTGTCTTTTTGAGCCCTGCTTCATGACTTGAATGTAGCAGTGACCTAGTGGTGTGGTCTCAGAGCGCTGCTCATCATTTTGGTTAAAACACAGGAATGTGCCGGGGGCGCGGTGGCTCACGCCTATAATCCCAGCACTTTGGGAGGCCGAGGTGGGCAGATCATGAGGTCAAGAGATCAAGACCATCCTAGCTAACACAGTGAAACTCTGTCTCTACTACAAATACAAAAAATAAGCCAGGCTTTGTGGCACGCACCTGTAATCCCAGCTACTTGGGAGGCTAAGGCAGGAGAATCGCTTGAACCCAAGAGGCAGAGGTTGCAGTGAGTCATTATCATGATGCTGCACTCCAGCCTGGTGACACAGCGAGACTGTGTCTCAGAAAAAAAAAACACACACAAGAATGTGCATTGTTGAATGGGTGGAGGCAGCACTTGGTAGGCCTTGCCTGTTCGTAGGGTTTTTGTTTTTTTGTGGGTTTTTTTTGTTTTGTTTTTTATGACCAACCTGAATTTCTCTTCACCAGCGCAGTGGTCCTCTGGGGCTTTCTGTATTTGGGTCACTCTCTGAGGGCCTGGGGGTGTGCAAAGAGAGCATGTTTGAGGCTGGCGGCCTCACTAGCACCAGCAGGAAGGGCCAATAAGGGTCATGACTAATACTCCGTGCTGATCGCATTGTTGGACAAAAAGTATTTCCAGTGAATGTTGTCACAAGTTTAAATAAAAGGCTTTACTTTGTGTTTGCTTTTTGTTTAGGTAACTACTCCAGACCCCCAGCGTATAGTGGGGTGCCCAGTGCAAGCTACAGCGGCCCAGGGCCCGGTATGGGTATCAGTGCCAACAACCAGATGCATGGACAAGGGCCAAGCCAGCCATGTGGTGCTGTGCCCCTGGGACGAATGCCATCAGCTGGGATGCAGAACAGACCATTTCCTGGAAATATGAGCAGCATGACCCCCAGTTCTCCTGGCATGTCTCAGCAGGGAGGGCCAGGAATGGGGCCGCCAATGCCAACTGTGAACCGTAAGGCACAGGAGGCAGCCGCAGCAGTGATGCAGGCTGCTGCGAACTCAGCACAAAGCAGGTACGCCACCCAGGAGCACGCCCCGGGCAGGTACGCTGTGTGTCTACGCGTGGCCACGTGACTGCGCACATAGCCGCATTGTTCCCCAGGGTCACACAGAGCAGTAGAATGTCACTGTGCTTGGCCGTTCTTTTTGTGTTAAATACATTCTGTAGCGTCAAGGTCAGAGAACTGAGTGACAAACCATGTATTATGATACATGAGGAAGGAATGTGAGCAGTGGGCACGTCAGTCGTGGGAGGCGATTTGAAATGTCTGTGAATAGTCATCGCAGCAGCAAACCAGAGCCAGTCGTGCAGGAAAGTGTCTGTATGGTTCCGGCTGGAGCAGTGAGTTTTAAGCAGGAAATACTAACGCTCAGAAACCATTTAAATTCTAAAACATTGAAAAGGAAACACACCCCCCAACCCTTTTCACCCTACCATAAGAATCTTCATAAAATAGATACTTCGTATGTATACATATGTGTATTGTGTGTTTGTCTAAACATATATGTGTGAGGTTTATATACTTTACATTCTTATGTTAGATTTTATTTTTCCAGGCATATCTTTCTATCTATCCAAACCAAACTATGGTTAAAAAAGCAAAGATAGTATTTTAGAAAGTTTGAGTTGACAAAGCACAGCTTTAGCTTCAATTACTTAACTCATTTTTAATCCCGATTGAAAATTAATTCTTGAAGTAAATACTTGACCTGGATAAAAATAATACAATTAAAAATGTATAAGGCAAAGGTGAATATGTTTTTAAAGCACACGTAAATAAGTTTTAAAGCAAAGTACTTTGAAAAATGTATGTCTTAATCTTCAGAAGCAAAGGTAGAAGATTCTGATTTTTGTCAAAGGGAAATAAAAGCTAAGGTGTGTGCGCGTGTGTGCATGTGTGTGCGTGTGTGTTTTTAAATGTGTCTTTTGTTACTTTTCCTCTAAAGCTGCTATCTGAGGAATGCGGGACCCCTCCAGTCTTAGTGTTTTCTCCAAATAGTAATAAATTTCCATTGAGGAAATAAAGATTAAAATCAATCATTATCTGACTTTTTGTCTCCACATTGCAATTACTTACAGTCTTCTGGACTCTAGCAGTCTCCGTCTGCCGAACCCACACAGGCTTCAGGGAATGTTTTTGTAAACCTGTCTGTGGAAACTGGTTTGGCTGTTGAAACCTGAAGTTCTAATTCAAGTTTAAATGCATTGTCCATTGTTGCAGCTCATAAAGCACACGTTATTTTCTTTTTTTTAAGTAGAAAGTATGTGATTGCATTTGGCATGCAGCCTTTTTGAGAGGGACCTCAGAAGATAGCCACAGAGAGCCAGGCGTGATTTTGTGTGGTTACAAAGCCATGCGTGCCCCCTTTCCAAGTCAATGTTTATATGGTTTTGTAGTAATCAGTATATAAGTACACATCCATGCATTGCCATTTTCTGTTTCTAAAGCCTAGTCCATTCCAAAGCCTTGCCTTCACTTGCTGCCCATTTCAGCTCTCCAGGAGTTTAAATGGGGGCTGGATATCTTCTTGTTTGCTTTTCCCAAAGTCAAAGCTATACTTTAAAATGTAAATGGAGATTGGAGTTGAGAATCTTACTTTTCTCAGCCTGTCCACACACTTTTGTTAGAGGCATTTTCTGTGCCCCCACCCCTCAGGCCGTGGCAGGGTGCAGGATACCCAGCTCGCCTCCGTGGTCTGTGAGCCCCGCAGCTATGTGTGGGGGTGACACATAGACAGGGATTCATGCTTGTGCATCAGAACAAATCCCAAGAAGCTGTTCTTCTGTTCCACTTTAGGCCACCATACATTAGGTCGCCTGCTTATCCCAGCCAGTCTGGGGCTGGCGGACGCCCCATGTTTTCTTCCCAGCACCCCAACTATGGCAACTCTCAGGCTCCCATGGCGCACCAGCCTGACCAGTACGGGTAGGTAGCAACACACCCCGACTTGCTGCGGGACCTGGGCGTTTTCCCTGAACCTGTTAACGATCGTGCCATCTGGCCGTGAAAGAACACCCAAACCAAGAAAGCGACAGACCTAACAGGAAACCCGTCTCCGAGGGGGTTGTCGTTTTGTCCATTTGTGTCGGTGTGTTTGTTTCAGTTTTCCTTCTCATGAACAGTCCCGTGGCCGTTCGGTGGACACCTGCATGCGTCCTAGGTCTTGTCGTGCATGGCTTTCGGCATGGCTGCTTCCCTTCATGCCTGAGAGGGAAATAGAAACTGTCATCTGTGTCCAAGTCATGAAGTCACCTTCTCTGGCGTCATTTCCCCCATTGTTGTCGTTGTTTTGTCTAGGAACCTGTGCTGTGCAGCACTGTTCTCGTGACTGTATTATCACTCCTGCCACTACAGTGAGACGCTACCACGCCCACCCCCAAATTAAGAGCACGGCATCTCATTTGACAAGAGAGTCGCTGCAGTCGAGCTGACACAGGCTATTCATAGGACCTAGGAGGGGTTTCATTATATCACCACCAAGCAAATGTCTGTGCCAAAGCCTTCCATTACTTTCTTCTTCAGCGAGTATTAGAATATTGAAGTCACCAGGAAAATACAGCAAAATAATCCAACAGAGAATTTTCTCTCTAAACACAGTGTTGCCATATTATTCCTAATTTCAACACAGGAATTACATACAGCAACAAAAAGTATCTCTTCTTTCCTACTGCAAAACGATGCAATATCAGCTTCTGTCACCATGTTTAGGTTCGTAAATGCTCTTGAAGTCTATTATTATTGAGTGAATTGCTTAGCAAAAAAATTATTTCTATCATCCTGTGCAGACTTAATCATGTTTGGGAGTTAGTCTTAGTCAAGATATGCCTCATCTTTGGTTAAAATCGAACAGGGAACTATCACCTAGCTTTGTTTAAACAGTAAACTTAGAGAGCTGTGTTTTTGCTGCTGGTTATGAATCCCTGACAGAGAGGGCTTCTTAATAGTTTCATTTAATAGTTCAGTTTACATTTATTTAGAGCAAATGATAATTTTGGAAGAGAGAGTTCTAAAGTCTGTAAACGTGGCTCTAAGTGTGGACCAACAAATACAGAATCTCGTGAACATCATCCTCAAAGTGAAGTAACAAATAAAGGAGGTAAACGTGCTTATTCTGGGGAAATGGTCTTTTCCTCTTTGTTACTTTCCTGTGGTACCTTCAAGGTCAATTCATGAGTCAGTAGGAAGATAACAGTCGGAGGAAGAAAGCATTCATCATCTGCAGATAATCCATAGAGCTGTCCTTTTACCAACTCCGGAGGCCTCTCTAGACCCACAAAGCTAGTTTGGCTGTGCCTTGCCAAGCCACATTAAGCAGCTGTGTAAAATGAATTTAAATGGCATGCATCAGAGTGAAATCTCCTCCACTGGGGCAGAAAATCGATGTTAGCTAACCAGCATGAGGAGATCAAATCTGTATTTCAGCCAGCGGCATCCAGATAGCTTCCTTAGAATATAACACCTCCTCCTTAATTAAAAATAAGAAAAAGAAAAATGTTGGCGTTATTCTATGTAAATCTTACGAAGCACACTTGGCAAGGGCTCATATTCATAGCCCCGTGACTGTTAGCTGTGAATTTTAACTTTTATGTCTACGCTATTCTTTCTAAAAAAGAAAGAAGATAAGTTTTACTTCTATTTTAAATCTTCCTTCTGTTCACTTCGCAATACACGTAACCTGTGTTGTGCCTTTTTTAAAAGCAGAAGCTTGAATATGAGAAAACATGCGTATGACATGTTTTAGTGCTATGGGTTGAGAAATCTGATTTTCAACATGCTTTGGCTTTACTTATTTAACAGATCATGGCAGCGAACTCATGTTTTTGCTTTGGTTTTTGTTCCCCCATTGATGGCTCTGTTACGTTAAAGTTAGGTCGGTGATTAGAAAAGCAAGTTTGCTAAATGTTAGTTTCCCTTTGGGAGAGGAAGAAATGCCATAGTGCAGACCTTTCAGGAGCACAGGATTCACAGAGTTTGTGGAAGGGACTTCTTGCTCAAGGCAGAATCCCAAAGGACCTAGAGCCCGTGGAAGAATCTTAAAAGGACAAATTAATGATGAAGGTGGAGCGTGAGTGTGTGCCTGCAATTAGACAAAAACAGAATGCTCGTTATAAAAATGAAGGATTGTGGCAATTATGCTTCAGATTTTCTCAGCTGGTCAAATGTGAGATAGTATAGAGGAAAAAAAACATGCAAGTTTAGCTGATTAGAAGCTGTTTTATTAATTCCTTTTAAGAGTGACAGTATGAGGGTAAAATTGACCTGCTGCATTGAATAAATTTAGAAATATAGATTAATTTTTTTTCTTTTTCACACTTTGAGTAAATTCCTCATTTTGATTATCAGAGGATTTACAATAGAATCTGGTGAATCTTTTGGTTCAGATACTAGATTCAGTGTACAATAATATCCAGACATTTGAAGTTAATGGTTTATAAGTAATATCTGTACAGAATCCTCCCCCTCACACACTGATACACGTTTTTATCAGAAAATGCATTGTTGTTTGCAGTTTTGAAGCATTGCTAGCTAAGGAATATACTTTTGAAGATATGAGAAACAGAGGGTTGGAAATATTAGGTGATCTTGCTAAAAGCCCAGGAATGGCAAATGAGTTCCATCCATCTTCAGATCAGTTCCCATGGCTGTCTGTAGCATCATTTTGGAGGATTCTGAGCCATTACCTGAGTATAGGTGAGCCAAAGTTTGCCAGAAGCTTAGGAAGAACTTTCGCCTGCCACTTCCTAACGAGTATTGCTGTGGATCCCAGGCTAAGCACAGGCTTTAATACAGCTCACTGCAGCCTCAAATTCCTGGGCTCAAGCAATCCTCCCGCCTCAGCCTCCCAAGTCGTTGGGACTACAGGCACGTGCCACCATACCTGGCTGATTTTATCCTTACCTTTTTGTAAGAGACAGATTCTTACTATGTTGCCCAGGGTGGTCGTGAACTCCTGGCCTCAAGCGATCCTCTCTTTTCAGCCTCCCAAAGTGCTGGGATTACAGGCGTGAGCCACCATTCCTGACCTTGTAATTGTTTTTAAATGACTGAACCCATTATGTCTAAAGCCTGTGCGTGTACACATGCACAGGTGTATAACTTTCCCACAGTCATTCCATGTACCTCGCATCAATTTATTCATCCTGGCTGGTAGCTGTCGATGTCTAGCAGTTGACAGCTCTTCAAAATACAACTGATTTGTGGATTTGGAAATTTCAGCATTATTCAGAATTTTTTCTTGGAAATGAGCTCTGGGAGGAAGCATACTTTCACTGAATTTACAGAAAATCTCACAAGCCCTAGATCTTGAAGCCAGGGTAGATGGACAAACATTTTAATTCCTTAAGGCCTCCCACCCTAGCACCTCACATATGTAAATTTTGATCAAGTCTTGAGTGACATGAGATTGTTTGTGTCAAAATTCTGGCAGGGATCTTTAAGATAATGCTATGTTCATAAGAAGAGGTTCCACAGGGATGCAGTTTCAATTATAGAATGATAGGATCTCAGAACAGGGAGGGTTTTAGATGTTACCCAGCCTCTACTTCTCGATTCTAGGGTAGAGTCAACTAAGACCCACAGGGTCACCCACTCAGGATCATTGAGGCAGGAGCAGGGTCTCTGTCACCTGGTCCTGTTGCTCTTCTTTCTACTTTTTTGTTTTGTTTTGTTACAAAACAAAATACCTCTTCATTTTTGTTCTTCATCATATCTAAAGGCAATCCGGCTATTAGAAGCCAAATAGTAATGAATGTCTTAGTGGATCTTCTACCTCTTGCATTGACATCTGAATTTTTTTCTGTTACCTGAATTTTATTGCCTCTCTTGCACCTAAAAGGAAATGCATGCTTTGCACCTTCCCATGTAGACTCCACATGCAACTTGAGTTAGATTATTTCCAGAGTCAGGCACCTTGTGAGATAAGTAAAACAGTTATTTGCTGGCACAAGGGCGGGTTTGAATTTCTGTCCTTTTCACCGTTTGAGGCTTTTAGTAACACTGCTTTAGTATTTAACATTGTTGGGACAGGAGTGTGGCTTTTGAAGTACGGATTCCGAGTTGTGGAGGAGCAGAGTGGGAAGGCGGTGATATTTCCAGGGATACACGTGCACACCTACGTGGTGCCGGTACAGGGCTGCTGTTCCTTTGTTGTCTCTGAGAGAGTCATTGGTGGACTAACTGAGCGTCAGAGAGAAGTCTCAGGCTTCTTGTTTTCAAAACAAAAGGGGGCAAAATGAATTCATTTGAAGTCTCGTTACTCTTGACTAGAAGGGGTACTGAATACCATAAATATAATTCTGTAGACCTGCATTTTAATACTATATCATACCAGAAACTAGGGTCACTGAAATTAGCTTTCAGATGTTTTATATTGAATCAATTAGGAAATTGGGAGTTTTAGTTAAGATTATTTTTAAATCTTAACCACTCGTTAACAGGGTGAATAAATTCCATAAGGTAGCTAGATCAGTAGTGACCCCACCGTATTGCTGTTGGAGGAGCTGAATGTTGTGTGAGAAAATGTGACTAGCCGCCTTCCTCTGCTTAGAAGGAGCTGGGTCTGTTTACAAATACAAATGAATTGGGCTGGCTTGTTGAATATACAGATACACAGTGGCGACCATCTGTGCCTCATGGCACCCCACATAGACACACCTTCCCGCCACTGTTCTTTATTGAGGTGTATCTATAATTCATATCCTGTGTTGCCATTTGCCAGCAAAGTACTTTTTCTGTGTTATTTTCCTCTGAAGCCAGTATGATGCAGTTCTGCTGATGGACCAAGAGCCACTGATGTGGAAATGCATTAATGGAGATAGTGCATTAAAATGTCAAAGAAAAGGGGCAAAAAACTTCTCAACGTGTCAAGCCCCAGTTATAGTGGGTGCACATGCTAAAGAGCGGAGAGTGATTTGTGTTAACCAAGAATCCAGCCCTTTGGATTTTGGACAATTAGGTTTTAACATAATAGCTATGATTTGAAAAGTCATGTTATTGAAAGACAAAGATTTCAAAGGCTTAAACAGAGTTTTTATTTCCGCAATTAAATGTAAGCCTTTGCATTATCATCTAAATACTATGCTTTAATTTTTAGCCCCTTTTTCTCTTCAAAATTTAGAATTTGAATGAATATTATTCTGTTAGTATTTAAAGATTATGATTTCAATTAAAACTTTCAGAATTACAGGACTATTATGGAAGACTTAAAGTGCATTTATAAATCATCAAATCAAAAAGCAGTAAAACACTCATTCTAAAAAGACCAGAGATTTCTTTTTTGATTTTAATGAGAGCCAAGGAATCACAGCATGAAGTGTACAGCAGAGGGACCAGAGACCATGAGGCACACCCCAAGTCACTGCTGAGCGTCACCCAGATATTCTCGACAGACGCTGTACACCCTCACCCAGCCCTGGGGCCAAGGCATGGGAGCCAGCTCAGGTCTGGGGGCACCCCCAGAGATAACTGGCACTGCAGAGCATGGATGAGGTGTGGAGGGGGAGGGCTGGGAGGTGCGCCCCGGACACTTCTTCACTTCTTCCTTATGTGGCCTTCCTGAGGGACGTCACGTGGGGAGTTCATGGGCTCACACTGGGAGAGCTGGGCAACATCAGATGCTCGAGTCTGTGCCAACCTGACCCTGACTCAGGCTCTATGATCTGTCGATCATGGCAGTTTGTCTTCCTGAACACTTTTTCTTGATTTCTGCCTTTTTGCTTCCTCTCAGGCCTCAGTATCCTCCTCTTCCTCTGAAATACTCAGTCCCCCACCACACCTCGCCTGCCCTCTTCATTCAGAATTTCTCTTCTCTGTGTCTGGTTCTGACCCTGTCTCAGCTGGTGGCTGTCCCCACTCAGAGGTGGCTCACAGTGGCTCGCACACCGGCCCGAGGGTCTGCTCCCGTGTCTGTGCCACTTGTCTTCACGTCCAGCTTCTCGGCCCTGTCAGCATCCTGACCTCGTAGACGCACACACTCACACCAGATGTCCTGGGATCGTCACAGCGGGAACCAGCATGACAGCACACCCATCGCTAGGAGTCATCAGCAGTGCAGCCCAGCAAACCCCCGTGATTCCGAGTTACAAAAGGCGGGGATCTTTGAAATTACCTGTGTGTATCAGGGAGTGGCAGTGGCCAGTGATGCCAGCCTGCCAGGTGTCAGGCTGATGACCGGCAGGTGGTGAATTTTCTCAGCCCTGAAATCTGATCACCTCAACAGTGTTTTGGGCTGAAGGCAGCAGGAGAAGTTTGTAAGTGGTGAAGAGGTTATGACTGTGTCTTAGTATATTGCAGCTTGCAGTTTGGAAAGTGTCGTGGGTGACAGGGCATCTTAGTAGCAATAAGCAGTATGAGAAGCAGCTTGCTAAGATGCTAAGATTCCTCTTAATCTTGGTCTTCATTCTTCTTTTGAACTCCATTTCTGCCATTATATAGATTTAAAAAAAACCAAACAGGCCAGGCACAGTGGCTCACGCCTGTAATCCCAATACTTTGGGCTGCAAAGGTAGGAGAATCACTTGAGGCCAGGAGTTCAGAAGCAGCCTGGGTAACAGAGTGAGCCAGTCTCTTTTTAAAAAGTAAAAAAACAGTGAGCTAGGTATAGTAGCACACGCCTCTAGTTCCAGGTAGTCGGGGGGCTGAGGTGGGAGGATCAATTGAGGCCAGAAGGTCAAGGTTTCAATGAGCGAGGATCATGCTAGTGCACTCCAGCCTGGAGTGAAACAGTGAGACCCTGTCTCTAAATAAATCAATAAATAAATAACAAAAACTCACAGACAGAAACCTGTAAGATTCTGGCCCTTATTTTAAAAATTAACTCATACTGGATTAGTTTTGATTGTTAAAATTCCTGCCAGGTTAGAACTCCTGCCTGTCTGAATCCTGTCCTGCACAGCGTGACTGGTGAGGACATGAAGAGCTCTAGTTTTGCTCAGCTTGCAAGGCTTGCTTAGGTTTTAACCCTAACTGTCAACAATGTTTGGCTTGACCAAATTACGTAACTTTGTGGCCCAGGCCACCCTAACTTGGGAAATCTCTTAAGAATTTTTAGGAGGTTTTTTTTAAAAATCAGAAATTACTGCTTTTCTGTTTGCTGGACAAGTACATTTTTTATTAAAGGTTTTTACCCAATATTGCTGTGACACAGTAATACACGATGGAGAACTCAGGACTCAGATTAATTTTCTTAAGCCTACCAACAGGTCCACTAAGGCATGAGCAGTAGATGAATTTATGTAAGCTGCGTGCTTCATTCTTGCACCCCTAAAACTCAGGTTTGTCCATCAGGAATTATCTACTCCGAGTATTGCCAGGCTGATATGCTCTCTGCGTCTGAGGCTGCGCGGCCGCAGACCTCTAAGACACCTGCTCCCTCCACTCTGCTCCTGTGGCTCCTCGGCAGCTAAGCCACTTGGGATTAGCAGTTCACTCTCCTTTATACCTTGTGACCCTAGAAGGGGATGTCCTAGAATCAAAGACGTGGCTATTCCTAGCTCTGAGAAGTAATAGCCCTCCTTGGAAATAACTGAGATCTTTTCTTCATGATCTTAAGATAAACTTTTTAAGTAAAGATCCTTAAATAGAATGGAGTAGAAAGGACACTTTCTGTGGGTGACATCCATGGCAGCTAATGCTTCTTTCATGCTGTACAGATCTGGTTTCACCAGACCAGGGAACTGTGCCATTTACATCTTCTCAGAGGTCAGTGAGATGCAACATGATACCAAAACCCCCAAAGTTCTGGGGAGTCATCCATTGCAGGGAAAAGACAGGGTTTGGGACCCACTGCTCCCCGCTGTGACTCTCATCCATGCCGCACACTTGAGGGAGCCCGTGTGCTGGGGATCAGCAGGGAAGAGCTGAAATCAAAACCTCGGAACTAAATACCTGCACAGTCCTGTGGTTCACTTTTGTATGGTTGCCAGTAAAGAGTTCATAGTAACAAAACAATGGGCTTCACAAAGCCAGATCAACTTTGCGGATGAAGAGAACATCCTTATCAGTTGCTGAAATTCAAGCAGCCGGGCGTTTTTGCATTTTCTTCACACCCTGACAAGGAGGCCTCTCGCCTCAGAACCCTGGAGCTCTGTGTGTTCTCCTGGTTGCCTTGAGAGGAAAGGTGACGATCAGTCTGCTGCTTTACGAACAACTAAACCTGGTTACCTGCATTGAGGCAAAAAGGAAGAAAATCTTGAAATTGTACAACAGGTGCTGTTTCAGCAGGGAGCACCAGGAGCTGAGCTGGTAACAGGTCGGAACCCTCTGAGAAGTATGTGTGAAGCATGAACAAAAGGGAAAAATGTTTCTGATGTTAGAGGCTTTTAAGAAATCCAGACTGGAATATGCAGTATTCCTCGGTGCTTAGGGAGGAGAGCTTTGCCAAGATGCATGAGTCAGAAGCACAGCTCTTTGGAGAAATGTGGAGCCAATCAGGAGAAACGCTTTGAAAACAAGGGGCCCTGTGGGCAGTGCCACATTTTAAAGGCCCGGGCAAAGACGTGCCAGGGAAGAATTCTCTTCTGAAGAGCTAAGGTGTAGCTGCTAAAAAGATGATTCTTGAGAGTGTGGTGACAAAGTTACTACTATTCCTTTATTTAGAAGTTCTCTTTCATAAAGCTGTGGCAAAACAGTATTTTCTCTGCCCATTCTTAAAGGAAAAAATAAATCATAAACATATCAGCTACCAAAGGGTTTGGGGAGTTATTACCAGGGAGCTGAAAGGTAGCTGGTAACTGCTGCTCCAGCTTGTCTGCCAGCATTGGGCACGTGGGAGCTTTGACTGAACAGGCTGCCTTGAAAACAGGTCACGTCTGCCAGCGGGGGAAGACTTTGACAAGACAGGAAGTCTTGTAAAGGGGGTTCCTGCATAGGGCGGAAAGATGACCCCAAACCCTCTGCTTCCTGACCTGAGGGTCCACTGTCTGTGTGACACTAGGTGCTCAGAGGCCTGTCAAAGCCAGACCCTGTCCATATGTCCAAAACTAAGCCCACGCTGTCCCCTGATGTTCTTTATTTCAGTGACTGCCCCATTATCTACCTCTCGCACAAGCTGCACACCTAGGAGACATCTCGGCACAACTTTTCTTTCCCCCGCAGGACCTAATTCGTCACCACGTCCTGTCTGTTTCACCTCCACCACGTTGCTCAGCTCTCTCTCGTGCTCCACCACCTGTTCCGAGGCGCCGTCATCTCCTCCTTGGGCTATGCTAGCTGCCTCCTGATGGTTGGCCCTGCGTTCGTTCTTCCTGCCTCCGATGTGTTCTTCCCAACATGGCCAGAGAACAGTGTCTTTAAAATAAACGTATTTCAATGCCATTGCTCCTACATAAAAGCCCTGAGTCTCCTCCTGTTTCTCTCAGGATAAAGACCAAACCCAGAGAACCATCATCCTGCCCCCACCACTCTCACTTCTTATTTTGCTCTTCCGTATTTTCTCCTGAAGAGAGGCTCCTGGATGCCCCAGGGCGCTTGAATTTGCTGTTTCTCTTTTTTCTTCTCCTCACCTGGTTAATTCCAATGGATCGATCCCGCAAATCTGAGGGGAGGAGGGGACGTCATCCCTTCCTTGGGACCGTTTTCTGTGCCCGCCTTCCTGTGAGCTCACACAGTGCGTACACGTCTCCTTCAAGCCACGCGTGTGGTTGCAGCTTCACGCCCGCTGCCCTGGTCATTTGCCTGGTTGCGTTTGTTTTTCGTCTTGGCGGGCTGTGGTGCTCATTCCTTCCCACTCCTTTCCCGTGCTTATCTTAAAACACTCATCTTGGACAAATGCTCATAACTGTCAACTAAGCAGAAGGTATTTCTGATTAATTTTAGTTATTTCTAGCGTGTCTCCTTGAGCAAAAGGGGTAGAATCTATTCTTTTAATAGCACACGGTTATATGTTTTTACAGGAATCTACATTTTTAAATCAAGGCACTTCTATTCTTTGTCTTTTGTCTAATGAGACAAATGCCACTTTACTGCCACAGGATTGATTCCTAGCCAAAGTCACTGGCTTGTTGAAATTGCATTATTTTGCCACGAGAATTGCTAATGCAGTTGTTGCTGCAAGCACGCTGATGGATTAGCCACACCAAAAACTGACCAGGGCTTGACAGCCTTATTTTATGTTTTGATCGTCTTCTGGGGGGGAGGGAGGCACACAGAGTGTTTTTCCCTCTTAAAATATTAAATTTTAAATAATCTCGACTGAGATTCTCTTTTTGAGTACTGCTTTGTAAGAGTCACCTTGTAACTCGGGTTGAAAATCTGTTTCACTAGTGATGCTAGGTACATGTGTGAGAAGAGTTTGTGTTTATCAAACATTTTAAATAGGGCATCCTGTGTAATGTTACTTATGCAATTGGATCTTTCCAAGGGAATAAAGTGACACATTTTGAAATAAACTGCTCGAATTGGAGCTTTTCAAGGTTTTAAGTCCTAGTTCTGATGACTTGGGTTTAAGTGATAAAGTGCCCCAAATTTTAGTGTTAGCCTAGTTGATTTTGTCAGTAAGCAGTCTTTTCTGGCTTTATAACCCGGCTACATCTACACTGACAGTTCATATAGAGAAAGTTATGTACAACTGGCACTCACACGCAGTTTCCCAATAAAGCATGCATTGTGTGATGCTCATTCCGAACATAATTCAAGGGTGGTCTTTGCAGTGGGTGTGCTGAAGCTTCCCCTGTATCTGCCACTGGGATGGGACTTTAAAGTGGCTTCACTCACAGGGTTTCCATTTCTTCTGTCTGTCCCTACCCTTCTCCAAAGAACCGTGTCAGAAACCCATTCACTTTAAAGATAACCTCACACTTCACCATCTATCACTGTTGAGAAAATACAGCGTTGATTGCTAAGATGATAAGGCCTAAATATTCTTCTCTAAACCGTCAACATTATGTATAGACTTTATTTTAAATTTTATTGTAGTTAACTTTAAAACCAGATGTTTAGAAAGATGTGGGCACTCCGTAAAATTTCATACTAATATTTTTAACTGCTGAAAGCAAACTGTTGTGGGAAGCGATATTCCTCTTTCTGTTTTCACACTGAACCACTGGAAATAGTCGCTTGGAAATTGGTGTTTGCTTTGGGCTTTTTCTCCCCAAAGCCAGCCCTTTGTTGTCATGTGAATGTGTAATGTCTGAGAAATCGCCAAAGCGAATGAATAGAAGGGAAAAGTAGAACTGTTGGTGTATGTGTGCAGTGCAACAGCAAGAACGAGGAGTGCTTTAGACAAATGAGCTTGCAGGGCCCACTTTCTGAATTCTCCTGATCATAATCTGGTTTTGGTTATAGCATGACAGATTTTAAATACATTGGTCCCAACCAAATTTAAATAAAGTTCTTCTGGTTATTCTGCAGGTCGGCATGTTTAAGTCGTAACTCTCCAATTTGAACATTGCCATTTAAGAGGAGGAGGGAGCGGTGCCATGGTCTAACCCTGTGCCAGTCGGCACCCTGGGGTCTGGGGGCAGCACCACCCAGCCAGGGTCACCCCCACAGTGTGCATCTACTGAATTACTGTAAATGTTTATCTCCTTGCCCCCCTGAGGCTTTCCTGGGCAGTCATTGCTACAGCCATGGACTCAGCACCTATAGAGTCAGGACAGCTGTCCTTTTTAACAAACACTAAGCCTGCAGACCCCCTGCGAGCCAGAGCCCAAGGGTCTGGCTGGGGCGCTTTGCTCTCCTAGGTACAGCTTAGGTTTCTGTAGGTTTCACATTGGAAGCATTCTGCTCATTTCAATTCGTATTTTTGCCTGTTTTTGTCTTACTGCTGTTTGCTTTTGAAAAAAGCAAGTGATTTGCTTCTTCACGCTCCTGATTTACTTGGAGCAGTCCAAATGTTGCGTTGGTTGGAAGGGGCACAGCGGTCAGGGAGCCCTGCTCTGGAACGTCCCAGCTGCTGCTGAGGTCGTCTCGGAACCCAGGTCGCTGTGGTCTCGGGCATTATATTTTCAGCCCCGCCAAGCAAGGAGCTGTTTGTTGCGAGCCACAGAATCCTCCCAGGTTAGCAACACCGGGGGAAGCAGGGGTCTGGGTGAGTGAGGGCCCCTCCACAGCACCCAGGGGTGCTGGGTGAGTGAGGGCCCCTCCACAGAGCTCGCTGCCCCCACTTCCCAGAAGCAGCGGTGTGCAGTCCCAGCCTTCTTTTGGCATAATGCCCATCCCGCTTGTTCAAAGTTGCCAAGATCTTGGCAATAGTTTCTCAAGCAAGAGCAAATAGGATTTCCACTGCAATGGTGAAAGACTGACTCTCCCCACTCAGACAGGCGCCCGCTGCTCTGCTCTGGCCACGTGCGGCCTGCGCTCCTGGGAGGACTCAATTCCTGACTTGGAGGCCCAGCAGGCCTGTAGCCGCTGTCCAGGGAGCTGTTGGATTCATGGCTCCCACGACCCCTCACTCTGGCCAGCTCCCTGAAGCCTGTATTCCAGGACACCCATAGAGTTGACACCCTCTGCTTTGTCAGCTTTCTACAACCGCAGGTCCATACACCAGATGGATGGAAAGGTGTGCTGCAGCAGGCTGCCAGGAGCCAGGCACTTGTTCTCACTGAGTGTTAGTGTTAGAGCCCCACAGAGAAAGAAGCAGAGTATACCGCACTGATAGGTTTGGGGAATTCTGTTTGTGCCACTTACTAGCTGTGTGACTTTAGGCAAGTTACTTAACTTTTCTGACCTTCATCACCTTTATTAATATATGAGCATAGCTCCACCTACCTTCCTCCAGGAATTTGAAACATTAAAAGTGTATGCCTAGAATTTGCACCAGGCATGCTGTAAATACTTAATAAATTACTGTCACGATCATTGCCAGGCCCCCTCGTTCAGTTGTAAAGACTGAAATCCAAAGGACCAAAGCTTCCAGAGCTGCAGTGACAGAGTCAAGACCCCTGGCTTTTTTTTTTTTTTGAGACGGAGTCTCGCTCTGTCGCCAGGCTGGAGTGCAGTGGTGCAATCTCGGCTCCCTGCAACCTCTGCCTCCTGGATTCAAGCGATTCTTCCGCCTCAGCTTCCCAAGTAGCTGGGACCACAGGCACGTGCCACCATCCCCGGCTATTTTTTGTATTCTTAGTAGAGATGGGGTTTCACCATGTTGGCCAGGATGGTCTTGATCTCTTGACCTCGTGATCCACCCACCTCAGCCTCCCAAAGTGCTGGGATTACAGGCATGAGCCACCGTGCCCAGCCAACCCCTGGCTTTTTAACCAAACTTAAAACTACAGATGTGCTTTAGGGACCATTGTAACCAGCAACTGACATCCAAGGGGTGGACCTTTAAGTCTTTGATTGTCTTTTTTTTTTGGCATTGTTAGTTTAAAGGTGTTTCTTAAAACCTGTAATGTATGCCTTCATCATCTTCTGGTGATTAAAGGTGGACAGTGCTGACTTGGGGGAGAAGTCTTAGATTAGGGTTGGATGGTTACTTCATTCAGTCATTTGCCTGGTGGATTTTCTATTCTGATTCTCTTTTTTACCTTAGTATAAACAAGTGTCTCAAGGAACCATTAGTTTTATACACATTAGTTATATATGAGACAGAATTTAATGGAAGCTTGAAAAGGCGACCATCCTTTGTAATGCCTTTTTACAAGAATAAAAATGTTCTCTAGTAATTCATCCCTTTGACAATTCTTTTATTTTTTTTAGTAACTCTCCTGTGCAAAGATTAATTAGGCCCAGATCCTCCTCTCAGGAGGCTTCCATACCTAGAAGAACCAAGATGTGCATACATTATTTTAACATGCAAAAGAAAGCTCAGTGCTGCAAAAGACGTAGCTGAAGCTAAGTGGAGAGCCAGGGCGTACTTTCAGGAGAGTGGCGAGGGCAGCCATCACAGACCAGGGGCCACTACCATGCATCTTGGAGAATGGCCAGAATTGGCTGTGACTTGGAGGCAGTCACGGCCATGGAATAACTTCGCCTTCCAGAAAACATAACCATCCCCAAGTGAAGATGCTCTTCAGTGATTGATCTGCTAAGAAACTGACAGCAGTCCCAACAGGTGCCATTTTGGGAGCAGTTGCCTAAATGCTAAATTGTCCCCTTGTTTGAAGAACACCTCAGAAGGGATACTTCTAAATATTCATGCCAACAGTCTACAAGATGATGGATTAATGCCAATGCTCTACAAGATGACGTAAAGCCCCGAACCCTATAGGGATATGTTTATAGCTCCTGCGCAATGTGTGCAGAAGTATGTGATGACCTAGAGGTTAATCAGAAGTCATTGGATGATCTCACATCTGTTCTTAGTGAACTCCAAAGGGTATTCTAATTCTGATTTAGCAGTCTGCATTTATTCAAAGTGGACCATCAGGAAGCTAAGAATTGTAGGCTAAAGTAACACCTGTTTCTCCCTAAGCCACCCTCATACCTAAGAATCTTTCAGCTTCTAACAATGTTCATCCCAAGCCATCATGGAGCATTAGTTTGTACAGAATTTCTCTAGTTTGTCTAATATTTAAAGGAGACCAGTTATACCTTTGGTAGCTTGATTTTTCAGATGGTTCATGTTTGAACTTTTTGTACAGACTTTTTTCAGTTGAGTCCACTGAAAATAGTACACAAAAGGAACAGTGTATTGGTTTTCTTAAAAATGATTTATGGACCAGACATAGTGGCTCACATGTGTAATCCCAGCACTTTGGGAGGCCAAGGTGAGCAGATCGCTTTGAGCTCAGGAGTTCGAGACCAGCTTGAACAACATGAAAAAACTCTGTCTCTACAAAAATACAAAACTTAGCCGGACATTGGTGGCTCACACCTGTAGTTCCAGCTAGTTGGGAGGGTGAGTCTGGAGAGTCACCTGAGCCTGAGAAAGCAGAGGTTGCAGTGAGCCGAGATCACGCAACTGCACTTCAGCCTGGGCGACAGAGTGAAACCATCTCAAAAAAAAAATTTATATTAATCTATTAAAGGATTAAAGGATCTCATTTTAAAATGTCAACTATTTTAGCAAGTGATAGCTAAATGGTGGTGGAGAGGGTTGTAATTAATTTGGAACAGATAGGCAGGGTCTCTGGATTTTTACCCTCTTACGAAGTTGTACCCCTAAGATGAAACATGACTAGCCAAAGCTTTGAAACGTTTCTTAAAGGTATACTCTTCATGTAAGAAAAGCTTGACTACAATGGTGAACTCTCTTTTTAGGGCATTGTAATTTTCCTTGGGGTCTCTACACCACTGTGCAGTTTAAATCTCTCTCCTCTCCCCCATCTCATTGCCAACAGTCAGAGAAGTGACACTGTGTGACAGTTATCTGCTTCAGATCAGAGAATACCCTTGACCTCTTTGCAAGAGTGAAGAGAAGTCTCACAGGGTGTAAGACAGAACTAACAAGGCTAAGTCACCAAGACCACCTCATAGGTGTGACCACCATGGGGACAGGCGGCTGCATGTGAGGGACATGTACAGCTGATCTCGTAGGTCTGACCACCATGGGGACAGGCAGCTGCATGTCAGGGACAGGTACAGCTGATCTCGTAGGTCTGACCACCATGGGGACAGGCGGCTGCATGTAAGGGACATGTACAGCTGATCTCGTAGGTCTGACCACCATGGGGACAGGCGGCTGCATGTGAAGGACAGGTACAGCTGATCTCGTAGGTCTGACCCCCATGGGGACGGGCGGCTGCATGTGAGGGACAGGTATAGCTGATCTCGTAGGTCTGACCACCATGGGGACGGGTGGCTGCATGTGAGGGACAGGTACAGCTGATCTCGTAGGTCTGACCACCATGGGGACGGGCTGCTGCGTGTGAGGGACAGGTACAGCTGATCTCGTAGGTCTGACCACCATGAGGACAGGCTGCTGCGTGTGAGGGACAGGTACAGCTGATCTCGTAGGTCTGACCACCATGGGGACGGGCGGCTGCATGTGAGGGACAGGTACAGCTGATCTCGTAGGTCTGACCACCATGAGGACAGGCTGCTGCATGTGAGGGACAGGTACAGCTGATCTCGTAGGTCTGACCACCATGGGGACAGGTGGCTGCATGTGAGGGACAGGTACAGCTAATCTCCTAGGTCTGACCACCATGAGGACAGGCTGCTGCATGTGAGGGACAGGTACAGCTGATATCGTAGGTCTGACCACCATGGTGACAGGTGGCAGCATGTGAGGGACAGGTACAGCTGATCTAAGTGCCCATCCTCCTGATGTAAAAAGCCCAGCCAACAAGAAGTGGAAGTCTGTCTACTGTGGTGTTTTAATATAGGTAAATTGGTATTTTTTAATAGAACCTAATTACCAACGTTAAATAGTAGGGTTGGGGAGAGTTTTGGAAATGCTTTCTCCCACGTTCATTATATCAGAAAATTTAGGTCAAAGAAGTTTTTTTTAAAAAACATTCCCACACTGCCCATTTGTTTTTCATTTCTTAACCTTTGGGTTTTTATGTGAGGATACTAAGTAGTATTGATAGTCAGAAGTTAATTTTGCTTGCTTTTGTAATTCCTGTTCTTATTTCAAGTTCCCCCTTTCTTGCTTATATTCCTCTATATAAATAATAACCTGGAACACTTAACATGATTAAAAATGTGTAATTTATTTGCAGAACTTGTAATAGTTGGAATTTTGAAAGGGTGTATTAAAGAGTTACCTAGCAATAGAACTCAGGCTTTCTCTCCAGGAAATAATCTGTTTTACACAAACATGAAAAATTATAGCCCCACCCCTTACATAAATGCGTTATTAGAAATGACTGCCAGGGCATGCCGCTGCTCATGTGCACGGTTGGTATATGTGTGCTGTGTTTTCTCTTCCTGTAGGCAAGGCAGTTTCCCCGGCATGAACCAGAGTGGAATTATGGCTTCCAGCTCTCCCTACAGCCAGCCCATGAACAACAGCTCCGGCCTGATGAACACGCAGGCGCCGCCCTACAGCATGGCACCCGCCATGGTGAACAGCTCGGCAGGTAACCTTGGCAGCTCCGTGCACCTGAGCCCCTCTCTCTTCCCTCCCCTCCTCTTAGGCTCCACCAGTGAATCTGCCCAAACAGCTCAAGAAGACGGATCCGTTGGCGAAAGTGGGAATCATACTACTTTTCTGCTTCTCAGAAACTTGCTCCATCTATTTAAGGCTGAGAATTACATTGTATTTTATGTAAATTATTTTTATTCAATCAGTATTTGTATAATATGGACATATTTCAAGTATCATTGGAGATTGGTAAATATGCACACTAAGTTATCTTTTTCTTTGGGAATCATTAGTACTGGAAGATCCTCAAATTCTTTCCATTTGGTAGTGGTGGGGACGAACATTTCAAATTCACATTGCAGGGGAAATCATTGGAAAGGCAGAGCAAGGAGGGTTTGAAGTGCGTTTTACATTTAGAGGAACATCTCTAAATGTATGCTGGGAAGTAGCTGCTTCATAAGTACTATGTGCAGATTGTCTCTATTGGGAAACTGTTTTAAATGTTTCATGGTGTTTAGTTCTTTTAACCCATTTTATAATCTCCACGGTAGCATTCTTAAAAATCATGTCTGCTGAGTGCAGTGGATGAGTAGCCAATGTCTGGAAAATAGCGAGAGTGTCTAAAACTGTGCCCATCTCACATGATCTTAGCCTCTTCAAGACCTTTGAACCGCCTCCTCAGGCTCTGTAACTACCTATAGACAACGAGGGCCACTTTTTCCGTGAGAAAGTGTGTTTCAGGCCATCTGTTACTCTTTCTCATGTATTAGAATGGATCTCACTGGAGGATTCCCTCCTTCAGAGACCGCAGGGTGGGGCTTAGCCAGTGGGTCTCCTGCGACACCCCGTGATGCGTTAGGAGTGCATGGGAGAGCTAGAGCCTTGGTTCTTTCTAATGACCTTTTTTCATTCCCTCTGCCATTTGCCTCCTTTCTGGCCTCTCTGTCTTTGAAAGGCCTCCCCAGAAGTTAATGTTTCTGTCAGGCAGAACAGGTGGCGAGAGGCTGGGCTCGCCTCTGTCTGAGCTTCTGCGTTGTTGATTTCTAGGAGCTAATTGAAGGCTGGCATTCCATGGTGACTTCTCTTGAAAGATTTGTGAAAGAGGAACACATAGAACCTAATGGTAAAAATGAAGGTTTTTGAATAAATAAAATAGCCCTTCCTGATGCCATGTTGAGTGCTTATCCATCACAGTCTGGTGGACGTTTTACATTTGAGATGAAGGTGAAAAGCTCTCAAACAGCCTGTTAGCTGGAAGCCTCATCTTTTCCTAACCAGTGCTGGCCCAGGTAACAGAGTACTGGGTTTTGACATTCTGTGTTTTGTCTGGCTTGCTGGAATAAAATTACTTCAGAGCATTGAAACCACACAATCAATTTCCACCTACTATTAGCAGTGCTCATTTTCCCCTTCTTCCTTTGGACCCCAGAGCCACAAAAACAACCAACAACAAACAGATGGCACAGGGCCTTGCCTCAGAAGATTTATGTATTCCTAAGGAATTGCCAGATTAATGGAGATTCACAGAGAGGGTTTCTTTGTATTATTATTATTCAGATAATTCAGCTATTCATTATTCCGTACAGAGGAGATCTGCTCAGCGAAAGGCCATCTATCCTCACAGTCTTTTGTAGGGGGTAGTAGTATATTTTTTACTGCATGGTACCTTTTGAAACACTGGATTTTTAATAATTTAGACATGTATCCAGTTTTCCGCTACACATTGATCTGGTTTTATTCCAGCTTTATTAAGTGAAATGCACATCAGAGGAGGATTGGCCATGTAGCACTGGCTGTGCACCTAGCGGCAGGTATACGTGAATCTGCCGCTATTGCGTCTGATCTCTCAGAGAGACAGAAGTGACAAAGAGCGTTGCGACGTAGCCCGGGTGAGCCTCAGGGCACGGGAGTGTCACCTGACTGCACGACAGGTGGGCCAGAATGGGTCGGATCACCGTCACTTCCGTCTCTGTGGTTTGGGCCCCTACAGATAAATTACCAGTGATAACAGCAAAGCATTTCTACATCAAAATACACTTTTGGAGAAAGTGAGGACAGTACAAATGATGGCCAGGTCTGGCTATGGAATTTGCTGAACCTGCATTCCAGCATTCTCTTTACCAAGTTCAAACCATTGTGTTGTAGACAGTGTACGGGGCCAAAAACAATCCTCCTGTGTAGTGACAAATAGTTACAGGCTTCAGTGAGCAAGTGATTATTTAAATGGAGTATAAATGTGACAACTATTTCTTCACTTAACATGCCAAGGGAAATAGGATGGTAAGCAGCGGGAATTTTTCTCTCTAAAAGAGCTTTTTCAGTTTTGTTTCAACTATTTAAATTAAAAGGTTAGAATTATTTGTTACTGTGGGCAAAATTACAAATCATGTATACCCTTCCTTGTTAAATACCCTGTCAGACAACACTTGTGTTACTGGTTAGATTTTACTTATTTGTGTTTAGTTTTATAATATTCATTAGTCATTTATACTTGTCTGCATATAAACCATCATCTTAAAGTGGACATCTAAATTCCAAAAAATGTATCTACCATCTGTGGTTCTAAGTTTGCCTCACCAGACGTTACTCTACAAAATGTAGGACGTTTCTCCCACTGTCACCTATAAATAGTACAGGAGCAGCCATATGTGCCACTGGAACCAGGCTTCCTCGCAGAGAGCGCTGGGCACATTCCAGAAGTGAGTCCTTCTGCTAACCTAGTACTGCTCAGTCCCAAATGCAAAGTGTCCTGTTCATGCCCTGCCCATACAGGGCATACCAGCTCTGGTAGGCCTTTACAAAGAAAAAGGCAGTCACACTACCACAAAAAGCGAGAACCACCCACCTCCAGACATCCTGCAGTGGTTGTAAAAACTACCGATTCCGGGGCTCCCTTCAGAATTCTTGAGGGGGGGTCCAGGAATCCGCATCCTTGCCCGCGTCCGCAGGTGTTTTTCATGCATGCGAGCTGAAGTTTGAGGACCACCGACTTGGAGGTCTTCTGCTCACCAGTCTCCTGGCAGATCTGCCACCAGCTTTGTGGGGCATTAGCTGTTTACCAGATGATTTGCTGTTTTGAAATTTAAAAAAAGAAAAGATTCACAAAACTACACCTAGAATATCAATCTTCCTGCTGGATCAACACTGTTTTCTGTCTTGGGACTTCAGGGTCTCTCACAAAGGAAGGTTTGGGGCTTCAACGCCATTCCGAGGGGCCAGTGGTCCGGGTTGTCTGTAGAGGCTGCTGGAGTGTCACTCCAGCAGTGACATGCTTGCTCTAGGGTAATGATTTCAGGTGAATTGCTGCCCTCCCCCCACATACAAAGGGCTTGATAAAAAGGATTTGATAAATTATGAAAACCAAATCTCTTAAACTGGAGGAAACTATATCCTGAGATTATGCCAAAGTATATGGACGGCTCCAGACTCTGTAGGTGGCTGGGGGAGCTGTTTTCCTTGGAATGCCACCTGGCATAGCCAGCATCCTGAGGGTGGCCATAGTGGGGAGAAGCGCTGGTGGCAGTGACGGGGCATGCAGGGCCTCCAGGGTGCTCATGGCCACCCTGCCCCATGGAGTGTCCTCCAGGCCTTGCAGATCCAATGCGAGCAACGCTTCTCCGAAGCCCTTCCCAGACCCTGTGTGTGTTACCTTCACGGTGGACTTTGTATCTCTCCACTTGTAAACATAGTCACAAACATCCACAGATGTACATACATAGATGAGCCCTCTGTATTTTCAAAAACAGTAAGATACTATGCAGTCTGGTATATTACCATGAAAAGAGAAGAACTGTGCATTTCTGACCCTATTTCACCATCTTCTGGGAATGACTTTGCAGGCTTTGTAAGGAGACTGAGTCGAGGAAGCGGAAGAAAGCAGGCATGAGCGTTGAAGTTCGGTTTTCCTCATGTCATATGTTCTTTCTGTTCCTTTTGAATATATTCAATCCAGTGTGGAATAGCTGCCTTAGGACCTTGACCCACACTTACACTTTAAGAAATCATTCTAGTTCTTAAATTTCAGTGGTAAAGCCAGAGTCTGGTGCTTGAAAGGTATTTACAGTACTCAAGCAGCACTTTCTGCAGTCACAGATTCTTTACTGCCCCTTTTTATGTCTGAACTTTACATGCCAGATTACTCATGTCAATAGGAGAAAGAACAGTGCCTTGATTTAGCAACTAGCAGTGGTGGCCCTTCTCTTCTGGGTAGGAGAAGTGGTGCCCCGGAGGCCCATTGCCTTGGGAGGCATATGGCTCTTTGCCGTGATTCATTAAGAATTCTGGTAAGAAGCATTTCGACAAAAAGAATAGTAAAAGCCACAGTAAGGAAAGCCCTTCTGATGCATTTAGTAAAATCAAATGTACATTTTAGAAGGCAGAAATATTAAATAGAACTGTGTATTACTGTCAGTTCTATCCCTGTTTATCTCAAAATAATAGCAGAGTCCCACTTTTGATCATTTTTATATTCGCACACCCAAAATGCTTGTTTTAAAATATACAATGGAGAATGAAGAAATTTAGGGAATTTCAGACCAACAATATGTTTATATTCATGTAAGTCTGATTTTCAAATCAGTGTAAATTTAGTCAGTCATTTCCATAATACATATTGGCCTAGTTCTTTATGCTTACAAGTTGCTTTTGTGTACGCTAACACATTTAATGCGTAAAATAGAATCTTACTATTCCTACTTTCAAAATAATATTCATACATAACGTATTGTAAATAAATACTGACAAAACTGTCACTTAAAACCATTGGAGACGCTCGATGCCGCTGGAGCCATGTGGCCATGACTTGACCGCTTTCTCTGGAATTGTTTTGGCTGTCATTCCTTTGACCTCGGTCAGAGTCAGCCAGCTAGGACCTGCGGACTCGCATAAACAAGCCCCTCTTTTCGCACTCATCCTGCTCTTTTATCCTTCTCTTCTTCTGAAAAGGGTGTTTTTTAATGTACAGGTTTACTAATTCATATCTCGTTAGACCCCGGAGACAAAACTGCGTGGAAGCAGTCCAATCCGCTGCTTTGAACAAGGCGGGCTTCGCAGTGTAATATCTCTCAGCTGCTTGAGGTTTCACACATTCACAAAAATAACAGCATTTTTAGCTGATCCCAATAGATTTTTCTCTGCAGCTGCATCACTTGAAAAAGCTTTTTGTTCCAGTTCTTAAAGTCTAAGTATTGAAAGTAATTTGAAAAAAAGACAAACATCCCAATTACGATTTGTGTGTGTTGTGATGACTTTAAGGACTGACTGGGCTGCAAATGGGCTTTGAAAAACCAGCCAATGTGCCCGTGGAAAAGACGGGATTTCAAAGTGCATTGTTGAGTGCGCTGATGTGGACTCATGGGCACGTGGCAGGGTAGGCTTTTTTGGCAGGACCTATGGTCTCAACCTGCAGTGATGCTAACGATATTAGCAAATTAGCACCACAAAGCTTGCCAGCTAATTCACCAGAGCCTGCTCACTCTCTCACTGCTGTAATTAAAACTAATTATTTTCTAAAACATAGTAATACATGAATATGTGCAATAATCATTTTGTAGTGGGCAATCTGCGGAGCCTTTTTTAAAGCTTTTTTTTTTTTCTTGGCACATTACACTACATGTGTCCCGCCTTGGTTGAGCCAGCACTTTCATTTGCAGAATGTAGAATGGGCGCTGTTCATAAAACCTCAGGTTTATTTTCATCTGAAATAGGCCCGGTTTCTGGTTCCCACTCCTGTGCAGGGCTCATCATTCTCTCCCCTCTCTCTCCTTCCCTCTCTTCCTCACCCTGACTCTTCACATCTGGTCGGTGTCTCACTCGCAGCCCCGTGTTGCGCAGATGGTTCTCACAGAGGGGTACTCTAGAAATTCAGCTGTTATTCCCTGGATAGCTATACTGATTCCTTACTGTAGCCTTGTTCTTCCAATAAAAAGAAATCTAAACCCATATTTCTAACCGGAAAATGTCTGCTGGTATCTGCAATGAATGTGTAGAAGTCAGTTGTTCTTTGGTGAACCTTTCATGCTGAAGCCTAGGTAAAACTGATTGGATTTCTGAGCCTAGGGACAGAAAGTGTGGTGTTGACTCTGGAGCTGCTGTGGGCCTCTGACCTGGGGGGTTGAGCTGCTGTGACGGTTGATGATCACAGGCTCTCAGACACACTGAAAGGATCCCAGCGCCATTGCAAAGTAATCGGAAATCCTTTCCTTCAACAATTTATTTTTAATTATTGTTTTTGAAGCCATCTGCTATGATTGTCTTCCCTTATTGTGGACTGGATCACATGCAATAGATAAGGTTTTCAAAAGAAACACTGTGAAATGTCAAATAATTTTGCAAGCTATAGATTATTTGCACCTACGAAATGAAGAAGGTGCTAAATCCTCTAATACCTAGGTAAAAAATGTGCACACCCAGCATTTGCTTCTAGCACCTGATTAGTAATTTAAACATTTGCCTTGTTTCCACTTGTTGCTTACTCTTTTAAAGGTATAACAATTTTGAAAAAATAATATTGATACAAGTTGACCTTTAGTGGTTTGGGTCTTAAGCACACAGAATGCCTGCCCTTTTTTTTTTTTTAGTTAAAAAAGGATTGCCAGAATGCAGTGCTGTTTGCATTTCAGAAATTAATATGCTCCCCATTACAATGTCTTTTTTCTTTTCTTCCTACAAGGGAAACGCGAGTGCCTCCTGCTTCACTCTGTAACTTGTGCTGGCAGGAACAGTCTTGACGAATCACACATATAATCTTAAACTCTTTCTCCTGTTTTCGATTAGCATCTATGGGTCTTGCAGATATGATGTCTCCTGGTGAATCCAAACTGCCCCTGCCTCTCAAAGCAGACGGCAAAGAAGAAGGCACTCCACAGCCCGAGAGCAAGTCAAAGGTACTTCCTTTCGCCTCTGCACGCAATGTGGGGTCTGCCTAGCAAAAAGCTGCCATGTCGTCCTCTCTCACTGGTGTTGGCCGACACGTTTTTTTTTTTCATTTGGTCTCTTCTGCATGCCTTCATTTTGTGCGACATGTTTGTAGTCTTCTCTTCTTTCCCCAGCCCCTTCATGGTGTGGATCTGAAAGTTACTAGTTCTTATGGCATTAACTCACGGCTGAGGGAGATGGGTGGAGGGACAAGACCCACCTAAGAAAAATGCTTCGGGGTGGGGAGAAGCGGGGTCTTGCCTGGTTTCGGTACTTGCAGCCATTTTCTCTGCCTTCAGTTTATAGCTTCCTGTTTTGGCCGCCTCAGCAACAACAACATACTTAATATTTTGCTTTCCTGCCTTATTTGATAAATAAGGTGAACAGCTTTTTTTTTTTCTTTCTTTCATAAGGGGTAACCCATGCTTAGCATTCCATGTAAGCTTGAAATAAGCATGGTGGCGAGTGGCCTTCTCCAGCATCCAGCAGACTTACCCAATTCTACTAATTAAGAATGTTGTTTTAATACCTTTATCTATGTGTGGTTTTGTGTGTTTGTTTGTACATGTCTTTATATATATATATATATAATATATATAAAAAATTAGTTTGTTAAAGTGGATGTATTTTTTGTTATTTTAAATAAAGTTTGCCCTACCTTTGTCACTTTTTTTTTTTTATTCCTCTACCACAGGATAGCCACAGCTCTCAGGGTATTTCTCAGCCCCCAACCCCAGGCAACCTGCCAGTCCCTTCCCCAATGTCCCCCAGCTCTGCTAGCATCTCCTCATTTCATGGAGATGAAAGTGATAGCATTAGCAGCCCAGGCTGGCCAAAGACTCCATCAAGCCCTGTAAGTGGCTCTGGTTTTTTTTTTTTTTGTTTTTGTTTTTTTTGGGGTTTTTTGATAATTAATTAATTCTACTTGAATGCTTGCTTGTTTATTTGTTTTATAAGACTTTTTCTTTATTATTTATCCATGAAAGGGATTTCTTTATAAGTAATTATATTAGTGACAAAATGAATAAGTTTTGCGTGCATCAAAGAAGTTGATATTTGGTAATGAAAAAGCTGTTATAAAGAAGCACCTCTATACAAAGCATGCGAATGTGTTAACTGGGTCGAAACTCCTTCACACAGTGACTTTTCTAAAATGTCTAATCCGTTCTGCACTTTTAGAATAAGATTTTTCAAATGTGTTACTTCTCCATTTATATGGGAACTAATAGCAGCCATTGACCTAATGACAAGTTTGGCCACTGACCTGTATTTTGCATATTCTATCTGTTTCAAAACTGCCTACCTGAAGGAAGTAAATAATCAGTCTGGGTATGGTGTAATGTAACATCAGCCCTGCTTTATTTTCAACCTATTTGTCTCAAATTAATAAAAACATAGAAGAAATGTTAGCATGCGAATGAAATTTTAGTTTGATAATGTGTACCTATGTTAGAATCAGTTGAAATAGAACAATTCTGCACATGACTGCTGAAAATCTTGAAATTAAGTTTTGATTTATGACAGAAAAATTATAACAAAAATGTCATGGATGTATCAGGGAATTTTTTGGGCCTCAATGTTCTTCTGACCCTAGGATTGGACCTTTAGTTTCCTACTAAAGAAATTCTGTGCCATTAGAAAAAAAAAAAAAGTAATGGTGCTATAGTAACCTTTATTTTACATTCATTTAAAGAATCAAAAGATTTAAAAAAAAAAAAAAAAAAGAAGCCCTTAACATGCAATTACTTGCCAAGAAGGCTTAATTAACATGCTCATTTCTGTAAGACGATGTATTGACGAGCACGGCTCAGGAAGGCAAGTTGGAGGGAAGAAGACCCTAGCTGTGCAGAATCTGGCAATCCAGTCAAAACCCCAAAAGGAGGCTGCTATTAATTATCCATTCACTGGTTTAAACAGATAGAGCCTGAAGGTTTGAAGAGTTGGTTGTTCTAGTAAATGTTTATAAAATTCACATGCAGCTCGAGGATAACCAGCTTTTTCCTTTTCAGAGGAAGAAAGGGCGATATTCGCTCTTACCTTCTCTGTAGCTACGTTTCGATTTTGCAGCCCCGAGATGAAACAGAAAGCGCTTCTAGGATGGGTATAGCAGACAGAGTGCTTTGAGGATGGATGTAGCGGACAGAGCACTTCTAGGATGGGTGTAGCGGACAGAGCGCTTCTAGGATGGGTATAGCAGACAGCGCTTCGAGGATGGGTATAGCAGGCAGCCCTTCTAGGATGGGTATAGCAGACAGAGCACTTCTAGGATGGGTATAGCAGACAGCGCTTCGAGGATGGGTATAGCAGACAGAGCGCTTCTAGGATGGGTATAACAGACAGCCCTTCTAGGATGGGTATAGCGGACAGAGCGCTTCTAGGATGGGTATAGCAGACAGAGCACTTCTAGGATGAGTATAGCAGACAGCGCTTCGAGGATGGGTATAGCAGACAGCCCTTCTAGGATGGGTATAGCAGACAGCACTTCGAGGATGGGTATAGCAGACAGAGCACTTCTAGGATGGGTATAGCAGACAGCGCTTCGAGGATGGGTATAGCAGAAAGCGCTTCGAGGATGGGTGTAGCGGACAGAGTGCTTTGAGGATGGGTAGAGCACTTCTAGGGTGATTATAGCGGACAGAGCGCTTCTAGTATGGGTGTAGCAGACAGAGCGCTTCGAGGATGGGTGTAGCAGACAGAGCGCTTCTAGGATGGGTGTAGCAGACAGAGCGCTTCTAGGATGGGTATAGCGGACAGAGCGCTTCTAGCATGTGTCCATCAGAACTAGCAGGAAGGGGTGCAAGTCCTGCATTTGGATGTCTTTATGTTATTTGCTTTGAGTCTCAGAAGGCAGCCAACATTGTGTGTTTTCCTCTCATAGTCTACCCTGGTTTTTTGTTTTCTTTTCTTTTTTTAATAGGAAAAGCATTTCTGAATCAGTAATGCTCTCAAGTTAACAAGTAGAATTCAGATAACTTTTCAAAAGTATTTCTGTGTTGCCCCACAGGGAGAATTTCAGAGGTTAAAAATAATAATCTTTAAAACTTAAGATAATAGACCAGGCCCAGTGGCTCACGCCTGTAATCCAAGCACTTTGGGAGGCTGAGGCGGGCGGATCACAAGGTCAAGAGATCGAGACCATCCTGGCCAACATGGTGAAAGCCCATCTCTACTAAAAATACAAAAATCAGCTGGGCGTGGTGGCACGCGCCTGTGGTCCTGCTACTCGGGAGGCTGAGGCAGGAGAATCACTTGAACCCAGGAGGCGGAGGTTGCAGTGAGCCGAGACTGTACCACTGCACTCCAGCCTGGGCAACAGAGCATGACTCCTTCTTGAAAAATAAACAGAAACAAAAAACTTAAGATAATAATTAAGAATAAGAACTTATTAAAAACAAAGGCTAACAGTAGACGATATTATATTGTTTAAAACTTTCATTTGCTAATTTCGTTGACTTCTAAAGAAGGTTTGAGATAATCGCAATATTTTAATTTACTAGTTAGATTATCTCCATCCACTGTAGAACACTTTATCAAAATCGACTTTTCTCCTTTAATGGAAGACAATAGCAAACTGAATTGTGAACTTTGCTTTCTGATTATAATTAAACTTGAAATTGGATATTTTTCTAAATATTTCCATATATATGATTTCTTCCTGTACCATAAATAGTTTTAAGGATTTACAAGCAAACTTCTGGCTCCTGTGGTAGACAGGAACAAGAGAAACTGAAGTTCACAATAGTGGAAGATGTCAGACTATTGCTCTGTGTTGAAAAAACTGCCACTTTTCTGAATGAGACGGCAACTCAAAAAGGGGAGCCGAGGAGAGTATAATGAAAGCCCTCACATTATCTCTGCTCTCAAATCACCACACGTACATGCAACCCTGGAATAGTTAACTGCTCTTTCTGAGATGCCACTTCAATTTGGACTTAAAATTGCTCTTAATAGTGTACTCAATGAAGCCTCTCTAACAGCAGGTCTGGAAAAGGCAAAATGATGAAGATGTTCTATGCTTTGACAGTGTGCTGTGAACCATCATTGTTTTGTTACAAAACATTCTAAAATAAAAATAAACATTTGTCCCTACACATACACATACACATATTACCAGGCATATGGTAAAGACTGTTGAAATGTAAATCTGCCTAAAAGACTTGAGGAAAATGTACTTATAGGCTTAATTAAAGTATATGCAAGGAAAACATTTGTGGCACCATAATAATGTCTTGCTGTAATTTTACAGCAATTTCCATTCCTTTTTCTTGCCTCCACAAAAGTTTCACAGCCGTAGGATACAATTTTTACCACACGGAAGCAGTACTAGGTAGGCCTTAGTGACTGGGAAGAGTGGAGCATCTTCCTGAAGGGCGAGTTTGTTTGCCCACCGTCAGTGGGAGGCGTGTAAATGAAGACCCTCGTCCAAGCCAGTGTCTATGAACAAGGCTAGTATGTTTGGAGCCTGGTCAGTGAGGAGAGTGAAGTCTTGAGTCGCCTTCTGTTCGGACACCAGATATTGGCCGTGGTCATGGTCTGCCCAGTGCGAACCTTAAGCTGCGGTGGGCGTAACCCTTGCTCAGCCTCCAGCCTTGCTAGACTGCCCACGCTCACTCCGCCCCGTGCTCAGTGAAATCCTGTTTATAGGCTATCTGAATCAGCTGGTAATTCCTGTTAGCATGCTGCCAGGCTTTTCACACACTTTTCGTTCATTGGCGTCATCATTCATGGAGAAAAATGCTATCACAGCCTCCAGCATGCAGGGCACCGCGCTAAGCGTTGGTGATCCACAACATCCACACAAACCATGCCTGTGGAACTTAGAATCTAGTCGGAAAAGTGGGTGCAGACAGATAATCATGTTCAAAACATACAGTTTGATGTAGTGTGTGACACAATGCTGCAAAGGAAAAGTGAAGAATGTGGCAGTGGGGAAACTGAGGCACTGGTTTAGCTTAGCGAGGCAGCCTTGAGGCCTCTTCAGGATTTATCACATAAACTGAGGCCTGACCATGTCAGTTTCATGCAGGTGCATTTTCCTACATTATGGTGCCATAAAAATGCCTTTTAGAAGATCTAAAAATTATGAAAAACTATTCTATTAGAAACATCTTCATTACATTTTTCTAAAGTTGCGACAAGAGATTGAGATAGGTACAAGTTAATTAAACTTCAGTTCATTTAACTAAGGAGAGAAAAGTTAATATATAGTCAAACTGTGTACATCATTATCTCAGGCCTATTCCAGCTTATAAGAATCCAGTCCCTTCAGATGCAGGAATGAGCATTTCTGTGCCCCATTGCTCGGTTTGTGATTAACTATTCATCCAGAACCATTCCCCAGTTTCAGTTTAGAGAAAACCAAACCAGGAATGGCAGATGGATCTTACAAACAGGATATTAGATGAGCTAATTGGAGCAATTTTAAATTGAAATGATTGCTTTTATTTGTCTTATCTTTAAATTGAATCTCAAACCTTTACTTCAATTTTTTACAAACAAAAATGCAAGAGGGAAGTTGTTTTACTGTTACCTGATTATAGATTTTAATGCTTTTTTCCTCATGTTCTTATTTCAAATTTTCGCTTTTGAAAAACATTAGACCCATTTTTTTGAGTGTAACTCCCCAAAAGAAAAAGAAAATCTCCATACCAAAATTTAGAAACCTCTTAATAACTATCCTGTTAATTAAAAAAAAAAAAAACAAAACAAAACAAAAAAAAAACTCCATACTGAAATTTAGAGACCTGTTATTGATAAGTGTCCCGTTAATGATGGCAGAGCTTCTGAGGTGCTGTCCAGGTGAGACTCTGGTGTAAAGTGTGTTAGAGCAGCTGCTTTTCCTAGTCAAGTAGGCCTTGCATACAAGAATCTGGAAAAGGAACTTTAAAAACATATCATTTGGATATATAGTTTCTATATTCTAAGTGTACATATGGGTTTATAGACATATATATTTTCACACATATATATGAATATGTATACATATATATATTTTAAGCGCTTAACTAAAGTAATTTTTAAGTGACTTGAAGTGTAGCCTCAGCATCAAAGTATAATCTAAAATATAAAACAACTATTTTTATCATTCTACGTTTTTTGTTTACAACAGCTGTATCACCCATTATATATTTGATAAAGATGTTTTACCTCAATAATCCTAAAGCTGAAAGCGTAGAATCTCAGCCCAATGACTCTGTAGAGTCACGTGTTAGTTAGAGGGAAAGCGGCTGCTTCACGTGCCGTGTCCATTTCATTCTCGGGCATCCTTTCTCAGGGACCTACTTTTACTGGAGATCATTTTGCTAAATAAGGTAACATCTAGCCTCAATGGCAGTCATGTTATTTAACCCCCCAAACTTTCAGAAATATGTTTAAAATTCTTGTTAAGCTAAATAAAGAAAAAGGAAAAAAAAATAAGAATTCTCTCTATAATCATTGCTCTATTGCAAATAATAACCTAGGTATGCATAAATAAATGAAGTAAATTATTGTTCCAAGAAATCTTTATTGAGAACTGAGAAATGATTTTGCTCAATAACCCTGGTATTGTAAATATTTTTACAAATATAGAGATATAAAAGAAAGGAAAGAAATACAGTTGGCCCACCTACTTGTCCAGATTATGGAATCCATGAGGTAGGCGTCAGGTGTTCAGAAGTGGCAACTCTTGATATTTTAGAGTCAGGTAAAAGCAGATTCATAAAAACCCAAGAACTAGAATATTAGTATAAAACACACGAACATATAAATACATGGGCATAAAAGTAAATGCATATATTTATCCATCGATACCGTGGAGTCTATGTCTTAGTCTATTGCTTTTGCTTAAGCAATGAACAATTACCTGATAGTTTGTTACCTTGACAGAGAAGTTCAAGCAGTCTTAAGTAGGGCAAGCCAGCTGTCATGAATAAATCTCAAAGTTTTGGTTGCTCCTTAGTTTGTCTAAAACAAAACAAAATCCCACCACACTTAGAAGCCACACCACTGGTTCCTGTGACTGGGAATCTACCTTATATTTTTCAGCAAGCACCATGTGGTTGCTCCTCCCCCAGATGCTGTCGCACTTTAATGAAGACTCCCGTTAGCCATTCTTGTTTTGATAAGGAAAAGTAAGAGTCCATGTAGTGTTTTGGGCTCTATAGTATCACAGGTAAAGTTTTTAATTCACTGTGATCATTCCATGAGCTAGAACCCTTTTACTTTTACAAATAATATGAAGTGTTACTGGAATTTTGCCTTCTGGGATTCAACGCTTATATCCAAAAGGGGCTTTGTTCTTTTTTGTTTCTGTTTTTAAGTGCATAAAACGGGGAGTTTGGGCCTTTTATTTAAAGTAAACGTAAATTTCTAATTAAGAAAATGTATAGTTTGTGCCTGAACTAGTAGCCTTCATTCCTAATTGTTGTGTGATAGCAGTAGTTTTTAATCTCTCCTCTTCTTAAATTTGTTAGCTCATTAGTTTTCTCTCCCCTTCTTGCCTCTCCCTCTGCCCACCCATGCCCCACCTTCACATGCTGCTTCTGGGTACTAGAAGTCCAGCTCCTCCACCACCACTGGGGAGAAGATCACGAAGGTGTATGAGCTGGGGAATGAGCCAGAGAGAAAGCTCTGGGTCGACCGGTACCTCACCTTCATGGAAGAGAGAGGCTCTCCCGTCTCCAGTCTGCCTGCCGTGGGCAAGAAGCCCCTGGACCTGTTCCGACTCTATGTCTGCGTCAAAGAGATTGGGGGTTTGGCCCAGGTAAGAATGAGTGAGGAGGGAATGAAGAAGGCAGTGTTATGGATAAGCTCGTACAGAGGCTTTCTTTCCATGTGTGGACTCGTGTTTTTTTTCTCACAAAGGGAAAGCTAAGCCCGGGCGGAAATCGCCTCCCTGCAACCCGTGTCTGTGTGCTGTTAGGGAGCACTGGGGGACGCTGGCTGTGCCACCGACTCGCAGTGTGACCTCAGCAGGTCATGTACCTGGAACTCAGTTTCCTCATTGATAAAGTGGGCTAGACTAGATTTTTCTATAGGTTTTCTTACAGCTCCAGAATTCTCTGGAGTCTGCCAGTATTTCACAGTAAATACTCAGAAATGTTTAACAAATGACTGAATTAATTAGCTGTCAGATATAAGTCACATTGACTGCTTCCCTCTGTCCAGAGCAGGTTATCGAGAAAATTAAGTTATACTTGTCAAACCACACCCACAACAACTGGACAGTTAGGAGGGCCAGTACTGTGACCTCCAGTGGGCTAGGCCTCAGGTGGGATGGGGGGCTTCCTGGGGTACAGGATTAAGGAGCTGTCACCATGTGTTTGCTGCACTCTCGGAGTGAGTGCATTCTTAAGTCCCATCGCCCAGGCACCGGGCTCTCCTCATTGTAGCCCTCACTCCTTAATCAGGAGCCTAGCTGTAGGGCCGTGCCCTGTCATAGGAACAGGGAAAAGGCACTGACTGTGTAGCCTCTTTCTTAAATACATGAGTCACTAGCCCCAAAGCATAGATGAGAAAACTCTTGTATAACAAAATCAAGTACAGGACCGGCTGCAGTGGCTCACACCTGTAATCCCAACACTTTGGGAACTTAAGACAGGAGGATCACTTGAGGCCAGAAGCTGCAGACTAGCCTGGGCAACCTAGTAAGACCTTGTCTCCATTAAAACGAAAAAACTTGACCAGGCGTAGTGATGCACACCTATAGTCCCAGCTGTTCAGGAGACTGAGATGGGAGGATCGCTTGAGCCCAGGAGTTCAAGGTTATGGTGAGGTTTGAGCACTACTGTACTCCAGCCTGTGTGACGGAGCAAGACCCTATCTCAATGAAAAATAATACATATTTTTTAAAAAATACAATAACACTGTAGCCCAGGGACACTCACGGGGTAGGTGGTGGGGCCAGGTCTGTCTGACTCCAAACACATACTCTTTCCATTTGCCAGTGATTCTTGAGCCTAGCTGTGCGTTGGAATGGCCTGGGCAGCTTTTAAAAGCTGTCAGTCCCTGGGCTGCCACCCTACATCAATGAAATGAGACCTTCTGTGCCCAGAGTAATTTAACAGGCAGTCAGAATCAGGCGCCCTATACCCCACCAAGGTGGCGGGGGTCACTGACTATCCAAGGGCAAGTCCTCTGCCGTGCAGGTGTCCTGAGGGCCTCCCATGGTCTCAGTGCTGCATCTCGAGGGAGAAAGGGGAGGCCTTCTTTGTGCTTAGCCTTCCCCTTAGGTCCCTAATCCATCCCATGGTGGACTGAGACCTACGACAGAAAGAATTAGAGCTTGCCCAAGACTCTGCCTAACCAGCTGCTAAGTCGTGGGATACCACGTGTGAGTGATGATCAGCAAAGGGAATGATGGAGACACACTTCGCTCTGACCTGGACTCCCTTGACCTTTCCCGTCTGACCTGGGCTCCTTTGCCCTCTACTCCTGGAATCGCCTGACCTTTCTCCCCTGCACCTAGCCCCTTCTGACATTGATTTTTTTAGAATCACCAAGACTGCTCAAACGATTAGATTTTATCAAGCAGCACACAGTAGATACTGTCTGGCTACTTCCCTTACTGTGACTGTGTCTGTAGTGTATATAGTCAGGCTGGGTCTGTCACGAGACTCTCCGTGGGCTTGGCTAATGAGGGTTGCTGGAATGTAGGTAGGTTGCATCTTCGTCCACACAACCATCATGCTCTGTACCCCGTGGGCATCAGATGTGGTTGGGAGCAGGTGCTGCAACCACACAAAGCCCAGCTCTCAGCCTTCCTTCCGGTCATACCGAGCAGCGCCAGCTTGCCATTCCTGAAGCTACCCGCAGACCCACGGTGTGCAGCCCTGCATTAAATGCCAAAAGAGGGCGGCGGGCATCTCAGGGAACGTTCACAATTCATTATGCACCACCGAGTACTAAGCAAATGGACATGAGAGCTGTATGAGAAAGTTTGAATCCAGAAATGTACTATTTCATTAAAATCCACTGTCCCTTTACCCTCTCCTGTGCTACACAACACAGGAGACTTCAAAAGGCAAAACCTTCCCCAAGTTATTTGCAAATCTTCATGTTTCATTTGTGTGTTTAACCTTTCATAACCTGTTCCCAAGTGGGAATCAAAAGGTTAAAATAGTGCCTCCGATCTTGATGCCGCATTTCAGGAGTTCTCTTTCTTCCTCCTCCTTTTGCGACTGTTGTCTGCAGCCTAAGCCTCCTTGAGTAAGAGCACCTCACAGGGAGGGGTGTGCCCGCCCCGTCGGCAAGGCTGATGGCCAGCGGCATCGCATTGGGCTTTTCACACTGGAGGCCGTTGGTCTAGGGGCTCATTCGCCTTCGCCCGGGGTGCTTCGTTTGCTTTAGCCTGACACCCCAAGCAGTCTTGGGGTGAGGGAACAGGTGCAGCCCAGAATCACAGGCCTACTCCTGAGAGCCCGCACCTGCTGGAACGAACACTTTCACATCGGTGCCCAAAGACCTAAATTGCAAAATAGTGCCGCCGTTGCTTTTTAAATGTTTTGAGATGCCCTTTTTCCGTAATTGGAGGCAGGGTGGGATGAGCGTGAGGCATTGGGAGACGCAGCGGGCAGAAGGACCTCCGAGCAGAGCTTTTTCTTTGCCATCAGCAGGTTCCCTAATGGTTTTATAACTGTAAATGCTGCCTATGCACTCCTGAGTGGGAGTAATGAGCATTAGTTAAAAGCGGCAAATGAAAAAAAGTAAACCAAGACATTAAGTGCTTTTTTTGTCTCCTGGCTTTAAACAAGCCACTTTGCTGCAAACCAATGATCCTGCCGTGTGTTTTTTTGTTTGTTTTTGTTTTTTTGCTAGGTTAATAAAAACAAGAAGTGGCGTGAGCTGGCAACCAACCTAAACGTTGGCACCTCAAGTAGTGCAGCAAGCTCCCTGAAAAAGCAGTATATTCAGTACCTGTTTGCCTTCGAGTGCAAGATTGAACGTGGGGAGGAGCCCCCGCCAGAAGTCTTCAGCACGGGGGACACCAAGAAGCAGCCCAAGCTCCAGCCGCCATCTCCTGGTAAGTGGTGGCGCTGCAGTCATTGGCCCAGGAAAGCCCAGGCACCCGGGCTGGGATGTTGAGGAAGGTCGTTTCACAATCGGGCCAACAGAGACCTTTGAGAAGAGGCAGTTCCGGTGTCGTTTTGTTTATTTAACTGGACTCCCATTGGCAGTGTTAAGGGACTAGAAAATAAAATCTAGGATATGGCCATTTCTGGTGGGTACTTGGAAGGCACCTTCTTTTGCTTTACATTAATCAAAACAGGCTTTCGGATTCTAAGCCATGTATAAGTTTTTTCCTTATATAAGTATTTGAAAAGATTCTATCTACCTCTACACAAAATAACGATCCCCAGTGGCCTGTCTGAACACTTGGGCACTTCTAGGAAGTGCCACCCTGCTGGTTTGACAGCCAGCTTGAGTCAGCCCTGCCTGTCGGAAACCTGCAGAATTGAACTTTAGCAAAATGACGTCTGGGCTTAGTTCTAATGACCCCTGCCTAGCAAGTCCTCGCTTCTAGGGAATTTAGCAAACTGTCATGGTAAGGATCCGCACGGCCTCATTTTGAAACAGGTGTTCATTGCGGCCTCGTCCTAGAAGTCAGGGGTCTTAGGAATGGGTGGAGTTCTTGTCACCAACACGCTCACAGACCACACCGCGCCGGTGACGCCTGCTGGTTCCCTTCTGTCTCCTCCCCGCTCACCGAGACCCTCCCGTTCCTTTCAGCCCCCCTGCTAGCCTTCGTTCTAATTTCTAATTTGAAATCGTTGTTTGGATTTCAAATTTGAAATTGCTGAATCATATATTCTGATAAATGCAATAGTAGAGGTAGGAAGAAATTGACGCCTTAGTGCGGGTGGTGAGCTCACTCCAGTAGACCCGACCATTCGCTTCTCTGTGTCTGGCTCCCAATCAGCGACCTTCAGCACATAGCCTCACTGTTCCTGGTCCTTGTCTAAAGGTGCGGCTGTTCCCACCGCTCCTGGGCATAGCTTGTTCTGAGCGTGGCTGGCAGCCCATGTTTCCTGAGCACTTCCAGTGTGCCAGGTACTTTTCTAAGTGCTATCATTTCATCTTCACATCAGCCCTGTGACACTGAAACTATTTTAAAATCCATAAGAAAATGAAGGCCTTGTGGAATCTAAGTACCTTGCCCAAAGCCAAGTAGCTGGGGAATAGAAGGTCTAGAGTATACACGATACCCACCAGACACCTCTGCTTGTATTGAAAATACCTTTGTAGCATATGAAATGTGTACACACAGAAGCCAGAGAAAGAAGTTGTTTCACTTTTAATGATTTCCTCTAGCTGCTGTCTGGATGGCAAAGCTGATATCCAAGCTTGCTAATCAAGGGATCTCGCATGAATACTTTTTAGACCCAAAGCGCACTTGTAGTGAATATACCTAGAATTACATCTGTAGGCTCTAAAAACAAGTAGAAATACTCACTAACCTCATCCTTAAAGATTCAAAGGCTTTGCCACCTTTGGCGTCCCTTAAAAACTGGGAAATCTAATTTTAAAAATCTCACAACATTACATTCAGTTCACAGAGTAAAACAAGCTGCCTGTGAACAGCTCTGAAACTATTTTTCCGAAATAAAAACCCAGTGGGGCATAGGGACCAAAGTGGTGATGTCTGCAAAGATCTAAGGGTGTGTTTTATTTGCCAGGAAAGAACTCGTGTCACTGAATGGTCCGCACTTGTGTGTGGAGAATAGCTCTCCCAGCGTGCGTCAGCTTCAGGACGGGGAGCCCTGCTGGGGCGCATAGATCCCTCAGAAAGTGGAGGGCCTGTTCTCTTAACAGCCAGTCCTTTCCTTTCCCCCTTTATTAAACTGCCATTTTAATGGCAACATTATCATTTTAACTACACAAAAGAGCTTGAATTGCAGGTGTACTCCTGGTAATACATTCTTCTCAGTAGTCCAGATGGAGCCGAGGTCCTGGGACACGGGAGGCAGTGGAATGAAAGCCTCCTGGTCTCGCCCAGCCCCCGGGAGCGCGTGCAGGGGGCTCCAGAAACACACAGGCACCCAGGGTCACAGACAGAGGCACCCCGGTCTTCAGAAGCCTCTGGCTTCGCCACCACCCACGCAACAGGTGACCTCTCCAGTTTCAGCCCCATCATTAGGGAAAGTGTCTTGGAAACATTTTTGTCGTTAAAGGAAAATAAAATTACTCCCAACTCTTGGCCATGTTAGAGTCTCATTTATTACAAAATTTTTAAACACAAATTTACGGTAAAAATGTATGTGCTTTGAAGTCACTTTTTCCCAAAAATAACTGTAGTTTATTTTTTACCAGTACATGCGGGCAAACTCAACTAAAAGATTCCAAAGAAACATTTTAGATTGTTTTTCCCCCAAGGGTTGCTGTGAACCAACTAAAATCCTAAATCTTTTGACTGTATTCTAAGAGCATTCCAAGCCGTGTGTCTCTGGTCGGGTTTCTATTTGGGGTGGCTAATACAGCTCTGGGCTTCAATTCCGTCAGCCTCTGGGAGGCATGAGCCCCTTGGCGGATGGGGCTGCACTCCACGTCACTACCAAGTGGCTGTGTGGCTTCCACACTGGATGTCTGGGTTCCTGTCTGCCAGTCACCAGAGCTCAGTCAGTGACTGAGACTCCCACGTGAACTTAGGCAAGCCCTTGGGGTATGATTTGCATCTGGAAGGTGCCAGTGGGGACCTTGTTCTAACGCATCTAGAGAAGGTCGTGGGGGAGTTTGAATGAACACTGTAGGAAGCGCCACCCCAGATGGCCTCTGTGGCCTGTAAGCTGGAGACAGGGAGGAGAATAAGGGACCAGGCTGGGAGAAGTGGGACAGGGGTGGGGCACAGAGCTCCATGTTCAATTAGTGAGTCTGTAACAAAAAACCCATCCATCTTGGCTGGCAGGTGGCTGACTGAATTTCTATTATTAGCTGACAGGTGATGTCACACAACCTGTCATGGATCCAACTAGGGAATCCTCAGTGGAAGATAAATGAGAAAAGGGCTCAGGTTATAAACAGAGGTGCCCTCTGGTTGACCTCTAGTCACTGTAGACCTGGGGACATATCAGCTCTTCCTTCTCTCCACCCTATTTCCCGCAACCCCGCCAGAACTAGGGCACCAGGTTTGTGCTGTGTAAATTATCTTCCCAGCTAGGAGCCTGGCCATGCTGTCTGAAGTGTGTGAATGTACTTAACCTTCAGTAACCTTTCTATTGTTTACTTTAGAGTATACATTTGTAGCTTCTGGCAAAAGGTAGGGATGTCCTAGAGAGCCTGCCAGCCTCCTCTATTAATGGAGTTACAAGAGGTTGCATTCATTTTGTGTGTGTGTGTGTGTGAAAGGAAAAAAAACATTGGCAAGAGAGATTTTTTTCCTTTTTTTTTTTATTAGCTATAAATGTGAATACTTGTAAATAAGGGTGATTCTGAAATCAAGCCTTGCAAGTGATGTTTCCAGGGAAGCTGTCAAGGCTGGAGTGGAGCCGGCCTGAATGTGGAAGCAAGTCGTTTCTCTTCTGCAGCACTAGGTGGGCATCCATGTCTGCAGGATTATTACCCTCTTATGTAAACTGCAAAAGACGGCTTTCTTCCTTTGCTCCAATATGCTTTTAACATGTGTTTCCAGGGTTTCACAAAAATTTGATTTGTAAGTATTAGTGAATACATTTTTCTTTTGAAATATCTACATTAAACATCAGTCTTCTCTGTTAACAAACCCCCATGGCACACATTTACCTCTATAACAAACCTGCACACCCTGCACATGTACCCCCAAACATCAAGTAAAAAAAGAAAAGTAAATAAAACCTTTTTATTCAAAAGTCAGTTTTTCCAGCATCTCTGAGGACTTCTCTAAGTCATTCGGTGCATTGCTCATGGGGGTGGGTGTGACACCAGCGTTCATTCCAACCCAGGCCAGGGACTGGGCAGACCTAATCTGGCTAAAAATGTCTCTGTCTAGCTGAGGCTTTCTGAGTAGAAATAATGTACTCATTTCGATTTCTGACTCCTTCGCAGTGTACTCTGTAACCTCTCGTGGTTTGTTTCACCTCTGTTGCCACTGAAGTGAAATGTAAATAATGGTAATTGTAGTGAGCCTTGGGGACTACCCAGAAAAGGCATTATACACGATAACATGGAAAATGTTACTCACAAGCAGCAGTAATGCTGCCATTTGTTTGGGGGGATTCTGAATGCTTTTATCGTAAACTCCATGAGGGCAGGGGTTGCTGTCTTTCTTATCAGTTTGGTCCACTGGTGTATGTGGGCGTAGAAGAGAGCCTAGACTGTAATAGATGTATTACTCCTTATTTGTTTAATTCACACGTGAAACCAGTATCTATTGACGATCTAGCATGCTGAGGACTACCATAGATGACAACGCAGGGGCCTTGAAAATGTTACGGTTTTCCCTCAAGGTGAGGTTAATTTTCCTAAGAGTCCCGCGTAAGGTTTGGAAAAAACCTGTTCCATTCTGTTATTATAATGTAATTATACTTAAAGCCAAATCTCAGCACCCTGATAACAACATTAAAAAACTCCAAACCAGTACAACTTATGCTTTTTGATAACAAATCTGATTTCATAAGTCAAAAAATGACCGCTAATAATGACAGAGCACAGACGCATTCAGATGTTGAGAAGATTGAAGTGACATAAGGCTCATTGTTAATATGTATTCTTGCTTTTCATCTTAAACATTTCACATTGCCTAAGACCCAGAACTAAGTTTTCTAATTTTGTTTCTCAAAGAGCATAGTAATTCATTGAATTGATGCACCAAAATTTTCATCTCATTTGTAAAAATTTACACTTACATTATTTCCAGTGTAGATAACAGTGAAATAAACACTTTTCTGCCTAAAGCTGCTTTTTTATTAGATTATTTTTTGTTTTTTTTTTGTTTTTTTGTGTGTTTTTTTTTTGAGACAGAGTCTCACTCTGTAGCCAAGGCTGGAGTGCAGTGGCACAATCTCGGCTCACTGCAACCTCCGCCTCCCAGAGCAATCCTCCTGCCTGAGCCTCCTGAGTAGCTGGTATTACAGGCACGTGCCACCATACCCAGCTAATTTTTGTATTTTTAGTAGAGACAGGGTTTCACTTGTTGGCCATGCTGGTCTTGAACTCCTGACCTCATGATCCACCCACCTCGGCCTCCCAAAGTGCTGGGATTACAGGCGTGAGCCACCATGCCCAGTCTATTAGATTATTTTCTTGGGATGAGTACTCAGGAAACAAATATCTAATCAAGAGATGTAAATATATTTTATGGCTTATAAATGAAGTATGTTGCCAAATAGTTTACTCAAAAACTTCTTTACTAATTTTTACTGTAAACAATATAAAAGCAACTAATTTTACATCATTATCAGCAATGGCTATTGTTACTGTTTCTAATAAGGTGGTGTCTTATATACACTTATTTCTTTCACATATATAACTAGCAAGGTGGCTGGGCTTACTTGATAATCTCTGATTTTTTTTCCTTTTTCTCTTGGTACCGCTACTCTCAGCTAACTCAGGATCCTTGCAAGGCCCACAGACCCCCCAGTCAACTGGCAGCAATTCCATGGCAGAGGTTCCAGGTGACCTGAAGCCACCTACCCCAGCCTCCACCCCTCACGGACAGATGACCCCAATGCAAAGTGGAAGGTATGTTCAAATAATTCTGTGAGCCATATCAAGTCAGATTTGTTCATCTTCTAGTTTTCTGGAGCAAACTTCATAGAGAGAAGAAATGGTATTCCCTAGAGAGTTTTTAAATGTTGATTGCTGCTAATTTTATTCGTGTCATTTATTTGGGATGGTTTTTGCATTTGCATATTTCAGGATTGGTTTATCTTCTGAATAAACTGTTTGGAGGTCACTCCTGCTGTATGGTTAAGCTTTCATTCTTTGTATCTCTTTAGAAGCAGTACAATCAGTGTGCATGACCCATTCTCAGACGTGAGTGATTCATCCTTCCCGAAACGGAACTCCATGACTCCAAACGCCCCCTACCAGCAGGGCATGAGCATGCCCGACGTGATGGGCAGGATGCCCTACGAGCCCAACAAGGACCCCTTTGGGGGAATGAGAAAAGGTACGTGCAGAGGGGCCTCTGCCCAGGCATGGGCCAGTGGGCATTCTGCTGTCTGCTGTTGCAGCACAGTGCCTTTCACTCAGATGAGCTCTGGGCCCGTGCTGCCCAGGCGTGGGTCTCAGGTCCCCATCCCACTACACCAGTGGCCTTGGGAAAAGCATTTAGCCTCTTTATGCCCCCACCCTGTCCCCGGCTGGCCTCAGTGCCCTTGGCATCTTCCCTGGCACATGCTCCCTGTGTCCAGATACCTACCACCTTCTCACACACATTCCTCATCTAGAAACTGGGAAAATAATAGGACTTGCTTCCAAAGGCATAGTGAGCTTTAAGTTCCTGCACACAGAGCTCAGAGAAGAGTGGCTGGCAGCTGTGGTAAGTAAGCGCACGCTGCACAGCACCTGGCATGGCATTGCTGTGCTAGTGTAGTGTGCGCTGGGCACTAGCTCGTAGATGGGTAATCACAGTCGCTGCCCACTCTCAGGGAATAACAGACTCCCTGCCGTCTTACTTCCTGGGAGGAAACAAAAAATAAGCACAAACAGGCAGTTAAAGACTGTGGTTGGTGGAAGACAGGAAAGCGAAAGCAGGAAAGGATACAGATAGCAGTGGATAGCAGCGGCGGGAGGGAGGGAGGGCGAGTGATCAGATTGGGTGGGCAGGGGGGAAGAGCCTTGGGGAGCTGGCACAGGGGCGGGGGGTGGCGGAAGTGAGCTTGGCATATGAGAGTTGGGGGCTGTCCAGAGCACAGTGAGATGGGCCTAGGGACAGGCAGAGGTCATTGAGGCCCGCGGGGCCAGAGCCTTTCCATCTCTGTGGGTGTATTGATGAATCTGGACTTTTCGCCAGGGTGAAAGATGTTACTTGGGGAAGTGATGTGAGTAGTTTTTTTAATAAAAAATCAATAAATAACTGTCTCTGGAGAATGTACTGGAAAGAGATAAAAGTAGCTTTGCAGAGACCACTGTGAGAGTCTGGGGCGAGCTGGCCCATTGGAGCTGGACACCAGCCGTGCAGAGGTGCTGGCGGGGTCGCGGGCCCTGAGGGAGAGGCTGACAGTGACTGGGCGGGTGAAGACATGATTCCCTGCAATGTGGACGATTGGGAAAGGACCAGGCTGGAGGGGAACCAGAGTCTCTCTGGGATGTGTCCCGGGGGTAAGGCACGGAATGTGTGGCTGGAGCTGAGCAGATGTTGGAATCAGTGTAGTCTGAGTAGCAAGTGTAGAAGCCATGTCTGCAGCGATGGGATGGATGAGGCCTTTGAGAGAGAGTGCAGGGGTTTGCGGCTGCCATCAGAAAACACCAGGTGGGCTCCTGCTGAGTTCCAAGCTCAAGGAGGCACTGAGGTTGTGACTCTCTCAGGTGCTGCCCTCCAGTTCTGCCCATGCTGTACCAGCCACAAGTGGAGACCAATATTTTGCTTTTGGGCATTCTTCCAAATGCATTCAAGTCCTGTGAAATAGAAGGATGATGTGAATATTATTGGGAAAAGCATATAGAAGAAATAGTGAATAATTTTTTATGGAAATACTTACTCTGGAATCCTTAAATAATAGTACCTGTGTTGTGCTTAGCTGTTGGGGTACATGAATTTCTCAATAACGTTATCTGAGTGGAGAAAAGCGTAAAGCTCAGAGCCTTGGTTTTCATATGTATTATAGACCAATGAAAAAGAACAATGAAGAATCTTTAAAATTTGAGTATAGGACACATACCATTTAAAAATAAAATTCATAATATTTCATGTATAGTATTTTGGATAACACTTATAAAGCAAGATCATCTATAATTTTTCCTTTCGAAAGTTTCAGGGCTGCTTATTCCAAGTAAAGATTTTTCAGAACATGCAGTAAATCCATAAGCTCAGAATTTCAAAAGCTTTGTGAATGTGGGGGGAGACATTTTTTTTTTTCAGTATGAGATGCTAGATAGAACATTTTGTTAGTGTTTTTGGTGGGTTTAGACTCCGAAAATAAGACGACATGGAAACAATTCATTAGTAGTATTTGGAATTTGGCCTCAAAATGTATTGTGAAGCATTCCCATATCCCACTGATACACCACATTAGACAACCACAGGCGCATTTCCCTTGCGTCCTTTGCCTGTAATTTTTCTTATTACAAAAATAAATTTGTGGGGGCTGAATGATTGTGGGATCACCTTGCTAGGCCCTAGGTATATGTATACAGATAATTCTTGCTTTACAGTGGGATTACATCAGAAGAAACCCATCCTAAATTGAAAATATCAGTCAGTTGAGAATATTTTTGGTTTAAACAGTGAGTTGATCTGGACATAACCCCATGTAAATTGAGGAGCATACCGAATGCCTGTCGCTTAATCATAAGGTTGAACCGTCCTACTTTGGTGACTGTCTGTAATGTGTTTTCATCAACCATGTAAATGATCCCCAATGGCCAGTACACTCCCTAGTGTCTTTCAGTGCACCTGCTGCCTTAGAGTAGTGGTGTTTGAGTACCAAATTAAAGCAGATTAACAGAAAATCCACAGGTAGCAGATTTTCTTAAAGTCTTACTTCCTGTTCTGTATAGTTTTCCATTCTTCAGTTTGCCTTACTCTGTCAGTAATCTTGATGGTGCTCTGATTTTTTGTTTAGTGACTAACTTCAGTGGAAAACATGCTCTTTGTCACTGCTGTTGCTGCTGCTGGTGGTGTTAACCTGTAGTATGGCAGTGTGGTCAGTGAAAGAACCTGATCTAATATTAGCCCTCAGTATCCCTGAGCAGCCTGGCCCTGCCTGTCCACCAGCCTGCCTTCCCTGCCTTACTTCCTTCTTACTTCCTTACTTCACTGATTGAGGCATTGATTGATTACATATAAGTAAACATCATTTTATATGTTTAACTGAATAGTGTATTTTGAATGTCTGTTAACGTATGTACATATAGATCTACTTACTCTTTTTAATTGAATAGATATGCCCTAATGCTCCAGTAATGGATGAGTTGTTTCATAATCTTTTGCTATTATAAACAGTGATGCAGTGATTGTTGAAGTACAGGTTTTTTACATTTGTAAGAATGTTTCTGCAAAGTAGATTCCTCGAAGTAGAATTGTTGAATCAAAGGATATGGACTTATTTTTGTTTACTGAATAGCTCAGCTTTTTACAGTATAACAAACTACCCCCAAAACTTCATGGCTTTAAAAACAGTAACATTAATTCTGTCTCTCAGTTCTGTGGTAGACGGCAGTTCTTGGCTCTGTGTGTCATGTTGTCAGCTGGGACACTGAGGTGGCCACCATCATCTGGGAGCCAGGCTGAGAGCTCTGCTGGGCTCTGATACCTCTCAAGTGGCTGACGTCATCCACAGGCTCTCTGGGGACTCAGCTGGAGCTGTTGGCTGCAGCCTCCTCCTTGGGGCCTTTCCATGGAGTTTCTTAGGTGCCCATGACATGGCAGATGGGTTCCAAGAGGACAGGTCCTGGGAACAAGAACTTAAAACACTTTTGCTTGCATCCCACTTGCCGGGGCCCTTGTAATCAATGCTAATCACATGACCAAGCCCAAAGGCGTCATGGGAGGGGCCTCCCAGGTTGCGAATGCTGAGAGATGCCCTTCTTTGAGGGTCGCCAAAACAGAGCCTTCCATAGCAGGTAAAGCAGGTATTGGCAAAGGTTATACCAGTTTAATGTTCTCAACAAGAGCATACGAGAGTGTGTGGGTTCACACCCGTTTGTTAAGAATGATCATCGTCCGTCATTTTAGCATTGACCCATCAGATGGAAGGGAGAAAGCCTCGTTACTGTTTTACCTTGGATTTATTCCATTATTAGTAAACTCACATATCTTTTCATATGTTGATTGACCATTTATTTTTCTTCTATGAATGTCCATTTATGTGTTTGCTATTTTTAATTTGGTTGTCCCTTTTCCTGGTGATTTTTTAAAATTTCCTTGTGTATTAGACAATTAAGCTATTTGATTATGCCATGTGATTTCTGTCTATCTCTGTTTTCACATCTACAAAATAGAAAGTAACTTCAAAACTGGTTCTGCCACAATAGGTGAAATAGGTGAAAGCACATTGCAAGGGAAAATACTTGATGTGGCGTTGGGTCCTCTGTACCAGCCCAACAGAATGTGTCCACTCATGAAATCTTAAGCAGCTTTTGCTTCACATAACATGAAAGTAACTATCGTAGGAAGGAGAAAGGGAAAGGTAACAGTACTGTATGTAGATTAAAATTTATATTTAAATGTTTAATTTGCCTTCAGGCTAGTTTCTGGGCCTAACCCAATTTCCTTCGGGCTCTGAGCTGATGCTAAGTTGCATATACAACCTAATTGGCACTCTACCCTGTGTTAGAAATAGTTGTATCTCATCCCATCTTAAGCTATTCTTAACTCTCTAATAATTTTTTAATATTTATTTTGGAGTGAATCAGTGATTGAATGTTAAGATTTTTGCTTTTTTTCTTGAGGAAGAAGGCAACTAAGTTTGTATACATATTTTATGCCCTCCTTACAACCATTTCATGAGATAATATTACTGGCCTCATTTTATAGACAAGAAAATAGGGGCCAGGTATGATGACTCATGCCTGTAGTTCCAGCAACTCAGAAGGCTGAGGCAGGCAGATCACTTGAGCCCAGGAGTTCGAGGCTACAGTAAGCTATGATTGCACCATTGCACCTCACCACTGCATTTCCACCGCTGAACCTCACCACTGCATTTCCACCACTGCAGTTCCACCACTGCATTTCCACCACTGCACCTCACCACTGCATTTCCACCACTGCACCTCACCACTGCAGTTCCACCACTGCACCTCACCACTGCAGTTCCACCACTGCACCTCACCACTGCATTTCCACCACTGCACCTCACCACTGTAGTTCCGTCACTGCACCTCACCACTGCATTTCCGCCGCTGCACCTCACCACTGCATTTCCGCCGCTGCACCTCACCACTGCAGTTCCACCGCTGCACCTCACCACTGCAGTTCCTCCGCTGCACCTCACCACTGCAGTTCCACCACTGCAGTTCCATCACTGAATTTCCACCACTGCAGTTTCACCACTGCAGTTCCGCCACTGCACCTCACCACTGCAGTTCCGCCGCTGCACCTCACCGCTGCAGTTCCGCCGCTGCACCCCACCGCTGCAGTTCCGCCGCTGCACCCCCCCGCGGCCGTTCCGCCGCTGCAAGGCCCCCCGGCACGAGCCCCCCGGGAGGTGGGCGGCGCAGGGGCCGCGC
>CAUYQU010035559.1:0-66543 GCA_963574635.1 Cheracebus regulus
CACACACACGCCGCACACTGCAGCACCCACTGCGCCACCCCACCATCCACACAGCACACACACAACATACATGCACATCACAAAATGCACCACACACACCACACACATGCCACACAGACCACACACACCACCCACACCACATACACCACACACACACCACACATGTGCATCACACACACACCACACACACCACCCACATACCACACAGACCACACACACAACAGATACGCACATCACACAGTGCACCACACACACACACCACACATGCACATCACACAGTGCACCACACACACGCCACACACTGCAGCACCCACTGCGCCACCCCACCATCCACACAGCACACACACAACATACATACACATCACAAAATGCACCACACACATGCCACACACGGCACCACACACATACCACACAGACCACACACACAACAGATACGCACATCACACAGTGCACCACGCACACACACCACACACCACACACTGCACCACACACTGTACTACATGCACACCACACACACCATGCACACATCACACACACCACATACACCACACACACACCACACACATCGCATAGACACACATACACCCCATACAGTGCACCATATACACATACCACACAATACAGCACAAACACACCGCATATACATACCACACATCACAGTACACCACACGCACATCACATACACACAACACACAGCATACATACACCACATACAATACACCACACACACCACACACACACCACTCACATACCCTACACAATATGCCACACACACACAACACACACACAGCATACACACATCACACAGACCACATAACACATCACACACTACAAACCTCACACACTGCACATATCACACACTACACGATCATCACATATACCACACAACACACAAACATCCACACAATACACCGCATGCACACAGCCCACACACCGTACTCACATATGCCACATACATACCCCACATGATATATCACATAAATACACACACACACACACTTAATTTGGCATAGTCACCAGGGTAAGCGAGTACAGTACAGGATCTGCACATGGAATTGGCATTTGGAAGCCCTGGGATGCTCCCGGGGGCGGAGGACTGCTGGGAGGAGTCGATGTGACCAGGAGCACCAGCCATTGCGGAGGAGATGGTATGACTGAGGAACACCAGCAGTGCTTGAAGGGCTGTTCCAAGAAACGAGTTTCCATGGCCCTGTGTGACAGCAACAGTGCTCCTTAGCCCGATTCAGTGCCCGCTCCAGGACTGGAGTGCCAGAAACCAGACCTAAAGGCATTGGAAGGGAAATGCAGACAGCCCAGCCTAAGGAGTGACCAGTGAGGGGAAGAGGAAGCCTCCGAATAGGCCTGGAGACTGGAATTGCAGGCTTTACACATTTCTAAGTTGTTTTCCTGATGCTCTCTCTAAGAGGGGAGGCACTATTGCTCCTGGATAAAGGCACAGTGTTACAATGTCCTTCTAATGGGACACTCCCACCTTAGCTTTAAGCTTACAGAAGGTGTGCTTCTGGCAATTGCTATGTATTGACCAGCAGTCATTGTGAAGCTGATACCAAGGAGCTGTTTTCTTTGCCTCTGTCTGATTCCTTCTCAAAATTGCACCAAATATTGGCCATGGCTTCTGGCTGGAAGTAGAAATGTTGGTCTGAACAATATTATGGGATGGGATGGGATGGACCTGAAAGGCATCCTGGACTCATGGCTTGTCTCTTTCCCTGTGTTCCCAGAATCCTGTCACATTACCCTTAATGGTCCAGAAAATGTAAGGACTCCTTGAAGGGTGAAAGATGGGATTTGGTGAGCAGAGGAAACTATAGCCCACATTGTGCGCAGCGGAGGACCAGTGAGAAGGTGGTGGGGGCTCCTGGAGTGCTTCCAGCAAGGATGAGGCACGTAGAAAGAGCAGAGGCCCCTGGAGCCACAGCAGGCAAACCTCTTGGGAACGTGAGACAAAATACTACACATATGAAGCCATGTTTACTTATTCTCCTTGCCAGAATTTCACAAAGCCACAGACTCAGTGGCTGAGTGCAGCCCTCCAGAAGAATGCCCTGAAGATAGGCCATCATAGGAGAGAGCACAGGTTTCCATGTCTCTTGCCTAAATCACTACATTTTTAGAAAAAGATATGTTTAAATGATCCTAGCTTTTGCCTCTTCTTGTACGTAAGATAATGTTCAAGAGGATTAGAGATTATACCTCTATAACCTATAACCAGGTGTACCATTGCACCCAAGCTTTGAGGAGATTCTGCTCTAATGTAACTTCTGAGCACATGCAAAACCTCCACCACCAGTATAGAAGCTGTGGGCTGCCACACTGCTTTGGAGCAGTCTAACAGAAACTCTGTGAAAGGCTCTCCTGGGTTGCAATCTTCAGTGAGACTTCTGAATAAAACTAACTTTAATTATTAAAAAGCCTGATTTTTTTCTTTCGTTGACAGAAACCAGAGCTGAGATTGTGCAACACTGAGAGCAGGCTTGAGTAGGAGTGTGAGGGCAGCCCCAGGAGCAATGGGGACCTCCCATGCATAGACCACTAACTACTGGCACACCCGGCCCGGTAGTATTCTACCTCTCCAGCCCTGGAGACAGCCTTCACTGCTTGCAGGTAACAAAGATAATGCTCACTGAAGGATCTTAGAGAACCTTAAGCCTAAGATAGGTATTCAAAGAAGACACAAACAGTTGTGAAAAAAGTCACAGTCGAATAGTGGCACCAAGTAAATAGAGTTAATTGAAGACATTTCATTTACTTATTTATATGTTTTAAATGGAGTCTCACTCTGGCTCTCAGGCTGGAGTGCAGTGTTGTGATCTCGGCTCACTGCAACCTCCGCCTCCTGGGTTCAAGCGATTCCCTGCCTCAGCCTCCTGAGTAGCTGGGATTACAGGCGCCGGCCACCATGCCCAGCTTATTTTTGTATTTGCAGTAGAGATGGTTTCACTATGTTGGTCAGGCTCGTCTCAAACTCCTGACCTCAAGTGATCTGCCTGCCTCGGGGGCCTCCCAAGGTGCTGGGTGTGAGCCACTGTGCCCGGCCTGAAGGAGAGATTTTAGAAGATGGAAATATCTCAAGAGGAATGAAAGTTTATCAAGAACAAGTGATTGTAGAAATGAAATAATTGGATCTTGGCAGTGAAAGATATTATTGTCAAAATATATTAAATAACTCAATTGTTAGGATTAATATCATAATGACATACATAAAGAATTAGGTGGAAGAACAAGGCCGGGATACTCCAGAATTCAGTGCAAAAGAGACAGAAAGGCTGCTAGTGATCTACCAGATTCCAGTTTCCTCTTCTTCTAGAGCACAAGGCTGGACTACATGCAGGCTGACATGCACATGACGAAAGCCAATGAATGTGAGGGGGGTCTGTGTGCTGCTGATGAACTGAGGACATGGCTCCTCCCTGCAGTCCTGCTTCCCACTGCTATAGCCAGCTCTGCAGCAGGTGAGGGTGGCGCACTAGAGATGTCAGAGAAATGGCATGCAGGGAGCTTTGAGCTTGTCATTGTCAAACACAAGATAAAATAAAAGATTAGAGATAAACCTTTATATTTAAAACATTTTATTTGGAAGCAATAATTGCAATTTAGGGCCTACACATAGAGTGGGTAGTCTTAGGTTTGTCCAAAGATTAAAGAACAGATTGGAGGTTTTACAGAAAGGATAAATGTTATGTATCCTTTTGAAGGAAAGTTCTTTGGCACGAGTAAAGTTTTGGAGAGCTGGTGGCTCTGATTAGTGAGGGATGATGGTGGGTTAAACTAGTGTCAGAGTCACAGCAGATTGTTTCAGTAGCTGTTAGATAAAATTGGTTTCAGGTGGCAACAGGCAGTTTCGATAGTTGGGCGTGTGAAAAATGTAATTCCTGGAGCAGGTGGTTATGTGCCCCAAGTAATTCCCCACACCCCCGACCTCAGGCCCTTGAATTTGGATTTAGTCAGGTATGACAAGAATGACCCAATTTGCATCGTCATCTTTCTCATAATCTCCCTTTTGCTCAAGATCTTTCTCCAAAAGCATTGCTGATCAACCACATTGAAATTAGGCTTAATTGTCCATTAGTGCTGGGATGGACTGGTTGTCATTGTCTCTGTCCTACATCGGGGGAAGGTCAGGATCTGGACCACATTTGAGGGACAGAGAAGCCTGAAGGAAAAATTTCCTTATGGTAGGCTTGTCTGGATTCCAGCATCAAGTCCATCAAGCTCCATCTTACTAGTTTCATAGTTATTATACATCATCCCATAGGGTTGGGCTAACATCATCCTGTTGGTAAAGCTAGCTTTACAAAGATTAGACAGGCAAAAAGAACAAAACTTAAAATTTTAACACAAAATTTAACAAGAATATAATAATTTAGCTTGTACAATGGTTTCGAACTAAAAGCTCAAGCCTTAAGGACAACAAACTGGACAAAGCAAATCAAATTGAATCAAATCAATGCAAAATCAAGAGATCATGAGGGAAGGTGGGTGACACTGTTGTAGCCATCAGGTAGCAATTTTTCTTAAATCTGAAGAACAAAATATTTAAGTCATTTGAATTAAAATGGAGAATGCCAACTCTACAAAAGGGACCACCAGTACAATTTGAACAAAAAGTTGTGTTAGGAATATTGCCAAAGCTGCCCATTAGGTAGACTACAAGGATTTATGTCACATTTGTTATCTCAAACTGCTACTGACTGTGAAATTTTAATTGCAGCACTATTTTTTCAAAGGAGAAAAGGTAGCATTAAGTGGGTCTCATTATGTATGGGGTCTTGTTCTGATGTCTTGGGAAAAGCTATCTACAGCATGAAAAACATCGATTTCTCATTCTGGTGTATAGTTTGAATGCCTCTGGTTATGGCATCAGGCAGTGAACTTTCTGTGTAGCATATACAGCAGGCATGAGACTTTTTCCTTAAAATTTGTCTACTTTCAGCTTTAGGAATAGAACAGCTCATGTTTTAGTAATTTTATGAGGGAAAGTTGGATTGGAGGAATCCAGAAGAATTCAGGTCTATACTAGCTTATAGGTAGATAACAAGAATTCAAACACAACATACAGAATTATCATTTATTAACAGGTATATGATAACTTTAGAAACATAGGTTTTAAAATTTTTAACATTGATCACATAGGAACCTCAGATGTCAAACTTGGAGACTTAGAAGCCAAATCAAGGCAGACGGATTTTCTTACAGTGACTTTTTTTTTTTTTTTTTTTTTGAGACGGAGTCTCTCTCTGTCCCCTAGGCTGGAGTACGGTGGCACAATCTCGGCTCACTGCAACCTCTGCCTCCCGAGTTCAATAATTCTCCTGCCTCAGCTTCCCAGGTGGCTGGGACTACAGGCACGTGCCACCACACCTGGCTAATTTTTTTGTATTTCTAGTAGAGGCAGGGTTTCACTGTGTTAGCCAGGATAGTCTTGATCTCTTGAGCTTGTGATCCTCCAGCCTTGGCCTCCAAAAGTGCTGGGATTACAGATGTGAGCCACTGCACCGAGCCAATTTTGCTTACGGTTTTAAGGTTCCTGTGCCTGCCAGTAAATGAAGATTTTAATGTACTCATTGTAAGGCTGGTAACCCTTGAAGTCAGGCATTTTATGCATTTTTCAAATATGATATTTTAGTTAAAGCCTTAGTAATATAATCAGTTATATTCTGCTATAGAATGGGAATGGATTTTTTTTTTTTTTTTTGAAACATAGTCTCGCTCTGTCTCCCAGGCTGGAGTGTAGTGGCGTGATCTTGGCTCACTGCAATTTCTGCCTCTCAGGTTCAAGCAATTCTTGTGCCTCAGCCTCCTGAGTAGCTGGGATTACAAGTGCAAGCCACCATGATCAGCTAACTTTTGCATTTTTTTTTTTTTTTTTTTTTTTTTAGTAGAGATGAGGTTTTGCCATGTTGGCCAGGCTAGTCTTGAACTCCTGACCTCAGGTAATCTGCATGCCTTGGCCTCCCAAAGTGTTGGGATTATAGGCATGAGCCATCATGCCCCACTGAAGAGAATGAATTTTCATTGCACTTAGGCAAATAATCATATTGCAATAAGAATATTCACAAATAGTCTTTGAATTCTGGAAGAATCCAGTAAGGAGAAAAAACCAAATGCTTTTATCTTTGTTTAAAAAAGTGTACTTTATCAAATTGCTGTAAATTATAGGTAAAGAGAAAATTTTTTTCTTAAATCTAGAGAACAAAATATGTAAGTTAAGAATCAACAGTGTTTTAAATAAAAGTTTTAAAAACATCTTTTTTTTTTTGAGATGGAGTCTCGCTTAGTTGCCCAGGCTGAAGTGCAGTGGCATAATCTCAGCTCACTGCAACCTCTACCTCCCAGGTTTAAGCTATTCTCCTGCCTTAGCCTCCGGAGTAACTGGGGTTACAGTTGCCCACCACAACCACGCCCAACTAATTTTTTGTATTATTAGTAGAGATGGAGTTTTACCATGTTGGCCAGGCTGGTCTTGAACTCCTGATCTCAAGTGATCTACTCACCTTGGCCTTCCAAAGTGCTGGGATTACAGATGTGAGCCACTATGCCCAGCCATAAAAACATCTTTATCCATGACTTGATTCATGTAATTAATTTTTGTCCTGATTGATCTTGATTACTAGTTTCATGAACCCATCAATTTATTTATTAGATATCTGGACATTTTTATTTAGTCCATTGATCTTAAAGTTAACAGAAATCTGTTTTTAAGAGTATTTGTTAGAATCTTTTCCATTAATCTAATTGTAAATGTTTTTAGAGACGAATTCAAAATTGTGGATGACAAAAACAGAATAGCCATAGTTAAAAATCTGATGAAAGTTTATAGTCAACAAGGAAATTTAGTTATTTCTATTATATATAGCATTTTAAGATAACCAGAATTATGACTAAGATATTATTTCTATGAATTTCTTTATACTTTTTCCTTTTTCTCACCTGAAATTTCTATAAATTTATAGAATTCCTGAAACATTCATATCAACAACATACCCATAAATGCAACTAAAAGAAGATCTAGTATCACTTATCATTTGACAATGTTTCTTGTATGATTTACCAAATAACAGTAATCATTTAATATATTACAAGATGAGAGGTATAACTTTTAAGACTTTCCAGGGGCCCAACTAGAAAATCTCAAGGTTAATTCTAGGTCATAAAGACTTAGGTTAAGATTTGATTTTGGAGAAGTTTGTCAACAATGGTAAAAAGCTTAAAATATTTGATTGAAACAGAATCACAGATCACTGAAAAATAACACTCATTCACTTAACTAAAGTGATAGTCAAGGCTTCAGAAGCAATACAGGAAGTTACATGAATGTAAATACCTTAACCTTTTTCAGTATCAGTTTTTCTAAGTAATCAAAAACCTAATAAAGACAACACAAGAAATTATCTTGATAAAATGTAGTGTTTTTTGTTTTTTGTTTTGGCTCAGTAACCAAAATGTTAAAAAGAAAATCTTCTGCAGAGTGATTGTTTCTCCTTACAGGAATCTCACTAATATAACCTAGAAGTTGAACCTAATGAAAAATATACTTGATTTTAATCATACACAGGAAGAATATGTCCAAGACTGTGAGTGTACACTGTATTATAGAAGAATGTAAACAAGAAAACTAGTACCTTGAGAAGGAGAATACCTGGCTCTTAGCAACGTAAAGGAAAAGTTTCCTGGTTACATGGAACAATTCAGACATATTGAGAAAAGTCAAGAGTATAGAATCAAATTATACTGAAGGAAAAGATTGCTTTTCTGCACTTTTAAGAGAAACATTTCAGCATCAGATCATAATAGCAGAGTTAGAACTGGGGGGAAAAAAGATATAAGAGTTAAAAAAGGTTGAAGGAGAGAATTATCACCCTAACCAAGAAAAAAAAATACCCTTTTCAAGGGGAGAAAATTCAGAAGGCAAGGATCTTGTGCTGCAAATCATGTGCTGCAAGGTACAGCAAAAGTTGAACTTCTGAGCCATAAATTTTAGAGATTTCAAAAGGAAAATTTTACCTCAAGGAATGAATTACCATTGTAAATAAAGAGGACCATATTTTTAAGCCAAAACTAGGGAAATTAATTAGATCTCAAGAAATGTGGCAGATACAGACTGTTTGCAATGTGGAAGATTGTTGTTAAAATAAACAGCTTTTAGAATTAAAAATCAAAACCTCATGCAATTTTATTAAGAGTAGACCAATACTTCAAAAAATCTTGTTGTTCTAAATAGAGGACCACATTTTTTTGGTTTAGTATTAGTGTATTTTTAGTATCAAATTTCAATCTCTAGAAACATTTATAAGTAATTCCCTTCTAATTATAAACAACTTGATCATACAAAAAATTTATTTCATAACTTCCCTTTTTTTGAACCTTTTTATGACTTTCTTGGACTGTTGTTGATATATTTTTACTTTTTGGTTTTTTTTTTGTACTTCCTGTTTCTTAAATAACTAGTCATTTTGCTTTAGGACAACAATTTACCACATAAGATTCTTTCTCAAATAAATTATTTTTTCATATTATTTATATTTTGATTAATAGACCTAAATATATTTAGTATTATTATAAAATTGAAGAAACCAAGAACAAACTTATATTTATTTAGCAATTTGTTTTTTTAAATTTGGATATGAACCAGACATTTTTTGAGTACCTATTATTTAATTTACCATAACTTCAAGATTTTATATTACATGAAAAGTTTATTTATAAACATTTATTCTATTTATATTCTATTTACAATTACTTAATTTTTAAAATATTATATCTACAGTTTATATTTGTAATCACCTATGTATTTTTTTAACAGTTATATCTAGAGTTTACTATGAAAATTGAGATATTAGAGCTAATCATTAAGTTCTTCTATTAACCAATTGGTGGCCTGTTAATATCAAGTGTTTACCTAAGTAAGAGCCTTAAAGTTAAATACATGGGTATTTGGTTGATAATTCACAAACTCCAGCTGTTTTTATTGAATCAACAATATTGAAATACTTAACAAAGAATTGCACAAAATCATTCTGTTTTTAGGCTGAGTTCAAAGTTTCATGACCTTAAAGGATCTAACAACAGAGGCAAATAAAAAACTGTCTAATTGGTAAACCCAGGCAAAAAATATATGTTGACAACTTTGAAGACAGTTCTAATTTTATGTTATCAACAATTTTGAAACCAATTAATATACCAAATGTTTACTTAAGTCATGTGAATGAAAAAAATTTTGGTTAATTGCTGAATATTTTGTATGAGTGCTCATTTATCTAAATAGAGTTCCTTAAGCAATTTTTGGCCAACCATGCCAGATTTTATCATGTAGAGACAACATAAAACATAGCACACGTACATATGTGTAAACACATATACACACACACCAAGATCTTACAGCCATGGGATAGTAAAACATATACATTTATTGGTTTGTAAAAGCAGTTGAATTCAAATTATTTTTCTGACAAAATGGGATAATACCAAACTTTAAGATTTTTAAAAATAGGTAATCTTATGAAGGCTGTGAACCAAATTTTGGGTGGAGCAATTTGAGTCAGTTACTAACATATTGAATTGGATAATAATAGTTAACTGTGAAAATGTAACTAAATTATGTGGGGAGGCCCAGAAGATAAGAGTTACTTTAATAAGGTTCTATAAAACATTTTCTTAGCCTTAGTTATTTGTCCTTAAATATAAGAATGTTGCCATTCCTGGTATATAAGGAGAGTGTGTCTTTTACATGGGAATTTCATCTTTTGCTTTTCAGAAACAGCACAAAAGTCAAATGATTTTCTTTTATATCTGCTAGTTTTCAAGTGTTTTTAGTTAAATAGCTAAATGGTTAATATGCCAGAATAGCTGAGGAGTTTTGGAATAAGAAAGTTTAGCTTAGAGAAGGATAAAGAGGAGAAATTGTTTGAAGGGGAAAGGAAAGCTCCAGAGAAGAGAAAGCCTCAGCCAGCTTTGAGACAGCAAGGCAAATTTTGAGTTCTGAATGTTTGTATTTTTTAACCTTCAATGTACTGATTGAGATATGATTCTTATTTGTAGTGTATAATATTATAGCTGCATTCTTTTAGTTTCATTTGAAGAACAATGGGCTGTTTGAGTGATCCCTATGTTTGAACATAGCTGGAGTGCCCAGAACATATTGTGGCATGCTTTTCAACTCTGAGAGCCCATTTTAAGCTAAATTTATCTAGGTGATTTCATTTAAGGCTGAATACACAGCAGCCAATTAAAATGCAAGCACTGAATACAGAAAAACCAAATTAAAACACAGGAGCCGATGGAGAATACAGTATTTACTTACAAGAAGGATGATAAGCCACCTTTTCATATGAAGGGAAAAAGAGAAATCCCCTCCCCAGAGCCATAACCTGGTGCGGGGAGGGTGGCGGGGAATCCCTTTACCCAGGTCTCACAGCTGAGGTCTGCCAGGAGGAAAAGGGTCCTCCCTAACAGATCTCCCAACCAGGGGGAAAGATCCCTCTCCAATAAGAAGGAAGGACCCCTCCCCAACCAAATCCCAAATAAAACAGAACTCAGCCAAATCATGAATGTGGACCAAGAGAGACTCACCAAGGGAAAAAGAGACCACCTGCAGGAGTTGTCTCAAATGGCCCTAGTGTGTCACCTCAGGTCACAGTTCCAAGGGCTGGTGATTCCCATTGAAGTGAGTCAGCTTTGGAACCCCATTTCTGACACCAAGTATGTCAAAGTCAAATAAAATTTAGAGATGAATCTCTTAGTTTAATGCTTTATTTGGGAGGCAAGAATTGCATTTTGGGGCGTGCACACAGACTGGGTTGTGTGTAGCATACTGGAAGAGCAAAGAGAAGTTGGAGGTTTTATAAAAAAAAGAAATGTTATGTATTATTTTGAAATAAAGTTTATTGGCACTAGTAAAGTTTTAGGGAGGTGGCAAGCTCCGGTGAGTAATGGTGGGTAGAACTAGTCTTAGAGTCTCAGCGGGTTGCTTTAGTGGCTATGGATTAAACTGGTTTCAGGTTGTAACAGGCAGTTTCAGCAGTTGTGCTCATGGATAATGCTTCCCCACAATCCTCAGCTCTGAGTGACTGGATGGGGCAAAGCTCCTCACCAACCTGGAGTGCTTATTTCTGATCCTTACGTGAGAGAGAAATAAACTTTGCTTTTCAAACCTTAGAATTTTAAGGCATACTAATGACACCCTAAATAATAGAGAAAGTATAAAAGAAAATCATGAGTGATGGAGGATAGTTTCAAAATCGAATGGAAGTACTAGAAGGATAAAACAAATAATAAATGGGGAGAAATAAATTAAAAATGAAAAAAATATTTGAGCTGAAGAAATACAAGGCTCTAAATTTAAAGGCCTATTGAATGCCAAGCTGGGTAAAAAACAAAAATAAAAAAGATCCGGATTTAAATCTTCGTTGTGAAATTTCTGAACACCAAGGATAGAGCGAATTCTAAAAGCCCTCAAGGAGGATATTAATAAATAAACTGACATCAGTTTTCTCATTTGGAGACACTGGATGTAAAAGATAGTGGAGCAGTACCTTGAAATTGTTGACGGAAAAGCACTTCAAACTTTTCATTCTACACTCAGCCAATCTGTTGGTCAAGTGTGAGGGCAAAACAAAGACATCTGAAGGCAGGAAGTTTGTTCATCACTAACATCATTACCTCTGAATCTTACTTGAAAGAATTATCAGAGGATGTACTTTAGCAAAATAAAAGATGAATCCAATAAGAAGCTGTGGCATTCAATAAGTGCTATGAAGAAAGATACCAGTAAAACTTAATTCCAAATAATTATTGATGATAATGTTTCAATTGTATTATATGTAACTATAACAATCAAGAACCAAGATTTTTGATACCTTCAACACAGGGGGAAGGGAATGAGAGAAAGAAAAACACTAAAAATGGAAATTATAATAAATCCTCTTCTTCAAGAAAGAAAAAAAATATGACATCTCTTTTTAAGAGTGGAATCAAATTTAATTAAAGACAAACTAGGAAGCAAATCAGTTGGACCTAAAAGCTTTTTATTTACTTAGATAATATAAGTCACCTCTGTGCTGCTATGAAAATAGAAGAATACAGTATACTTATGACCCAATGAACTAAAACATAGAACCAATGTGCTGACAAATCGTTGGTTTGAAACTCACAAGTAAAATGAAATTTTATTCTATTCTTTCTTTATCACAAGTCATAGATCCTCCCTTGTGGTTTCCGACATACAATGTAAAGAAGATATGAGAATACTTTTGTTATCCAATTGTTTTTCCATAGAACATATCTTTAATCACCAAAAATGTAATTTCTTAACTTATAAGTGTATATGCACATCAAGATTTTTGAAACATGTTTTAGCCAATTTTGTAAAACATGATGAGCCAAAGAGATGGTGGTTGTTTAAAAATTGTACCTGTCATTCATTACTCCGGATAGCATTGCCTTGCGTCCTTTCCTTCTTTTCTCTTTAGAACTAGTTTTTTTTCCCCTGGTTTTTCACAGTGGTACTACTGCGGGCTGAGACAGTTGTTTATTCTGCTAGTTCTCTCTGCTATATCTATTTAATAGAAACTTGAGTTAAAGACAAGTGCTACATAAGAAAAACAGTGACAATATCAAACGCTGGTGAGGATGCAGAGAAATCGGATCACTTCATCCACTGCTGGTGGGCATGTGAACAGGCGCAGTGCTCTGGAAAACAGGTTGGCAGTTTTTTAAGAAAAATAACAACAAAATAGCCCCCTTCACACAAAAAAACATGCAACTACTAGACTGCATTTCTATGCATGTGTCCCAGAAATTAAAGCTTATGTTCACCCCTAAATTTGTACAGGAATGTTTATAGAACCTTTACTCACAATAGCCCCGCACTATTGGAGACAACTGAGATGTCCTTAAATGAGTGAATGGTACACTGTGGCACAGCCAGGTCATGGAATACTGATCAGCACTAAAAGGAAACCAGTGATACCTATGACATCTTGGATGAATCTCCAGAGAATTATGCTGAATGAAAAAAGCGATACCCAAAAATCTACATACTGTATAACTCCATTCATAAAACATTCTTTAAATGACACAATTATCAAAATGGAACAAATTAGCGATTGCCTTGGGGTTAAGGAGGCCTTGGAGTGGGAGGGAGGTAAGGAGGTGTGGTTGTGAAAGGGCAACCTGAGGGGAGTTTCTGGTGGCATTGAAATTGTTCTGGATCTTTACCGTATCAGTGTCAATATCCTGGTTGTGTTTTACTATATTTTTGCAAGATGGTACCATGGGGCATCTGAGTAAAGGGTACATGGGACCTCCTTTCAAAAACTTCTTACAACTGTATGTGAATCCATAATTATTTCATAATAAAAATTTAACTTAAAAATGTGCTTCTGAGAATTTCTATACTTACAACTCACTTCAGAATGTTATTTTTCTTTGACATTCATTTTTTTTTTCTTGTTTGGGAGTGGTGTGCAGATTGAGATTAATGTAAGACACCAGTTGAACAAAGTTCAAATATTCGTATTGAAAATTTAAGAATAATTAGAAAAAGAGAAGTGAGGTGTATACCTCAAAGGAAAGAGATATAACAGAAGACAGGAAAAGAAAAGATACAGAACAATAAAGCATGATAAATAGAATGCATAAAATGAGATCACTAAAATAAATCCAGACATATTAATAATTATTAGAAATATAAATGGGTTAACTTACTCTACCAAAATAAAGAGATTCAGATTAGATAAAAATCCCAAATCCAGCTGTGTGCTGTCTATAAATAAAGATTTAGAACAAGGTTGAAATTAAAGGGATGAAAAGGTTATAGGCAGCTGTTAAAAGTAAAGCTTTTGCTAATGAGTATTGAAGATGTAGTAATAGTTATAAATGTTTATATGTAACATGTATAATGCATGGAAATGAGATTAGAAAATGTATTAGGTTATGAGTGCAGTACTGATAAAGAAAAACTTCAGCCGAGTTAAATTGAAAGGAGTTTAATTGAACAATGAAGGATTTGTGAATCAGACAGCCTTCTGAGCCAGGGTAGACTCAGACACCAGCACAGCCACGTGGTGGAAAAAGATTAATGGATAGAAAAAGGAAAGTCATGTACAGAAAATGGAAGTCAGGTACAGAAACAGTTGGATTGGTTACAGCTTGATGTTCACCTTATTTGAACACAGTTAGAATAGTTGGCTGCATTTGATCAGCCAAAACTTGATGGCACAAGTGTAGGCTATGGTCTGTTCACCCTCCACTTGTTAGAGTTCACAATGTACAGAATAAACTTTAGGCTGAACTTGAAATATGTTAGGAGGCAGCTTTAGGCTAAACTTGATTGAACAATATCCCCTTTTGGTTGTTTTCTAAATTTTTGAGAGATTGACCAAAACTTTCGTCATTATGTCACTCTCACCATGGTAAATGTACTTACTTGGTCTTGAAACCCACTGGGAAATAGTAGAACAGTGGGTTTTCAAGGCAGGAACAAGGACTGAGTAGAAGGTACCTCCTTATGCTGGAATGTGCTGTTTACAGGAGAAAAACAAAACCTGGTCTGTTCTAGGACCTATGTGTCTCCTTAAAGTCTTAGTGTGATTATGTCACGTTTAGAACAGGCAACTCCATTTTGGTTTGGTTTGGTCTGCCGGGGCCTAGTGTGTGAGCTCAGCCAAAACAATGGTCTCCCATAATTTTGTTTAAAACAATTTCCCCTTTTCGGTCAGGTTATCGCTTAGGTGAGAGTGTGACCAAAACTCAGGGCCTTAGCGCCACTCTGAATTACTATCCTTTTGGGTTTCTGGTCTTAGCATGTAATTCATAGGTTATGGTGTCCTCAGGTCTCACATTTCTTTCAGCTCTTGTCGTTCCGTCTGAAAAGAGAACATCTGACATTTCAGAGATGGCTGCATGCAAACATTTAAAACTTTTGAGAATACAGTGCACCAGGGAGACTACTATTAAGACTATTGAGAGGATAATACTTGGCTGCAGTGAGCCAAGATGGCACCACTGTACTCCAGCCTGGGCAGCAGAGCAAGACTTCATTTCAAAAAAAGGAACAAAAAAAACCTATTCATCAAAGAATGAGCTAGATCGAGTCTACTCACTTAACAGTCTCTTTGTTAATCCTCCACAACTGAATCTCTCTAACACCTGATATGTTCTTCATAGGCCACAAGTGCCAGCAGCTGCACAGATACTGCTGTTTAGCCAGTAAGTAATCTAGAGCAATTCTATTATTTAACATAACTTTCACAAAAGAATTTAAAGTCTGTTGTGTAACCATAGCCTTTACAGTAGAATCTTCTATAGAGCTTATCACGAGAAGTTTGTTTCTAACTATTGCAGCTTTTACTCCAAACTATGGGAAAGGTACCTAACAAATAAGGCTCTGTGGCAATGTTGTTTTTAACCTATGATGTGAGTTAAAGAGTGAGCTAATGTTCTGTTTCTGACTAAGTATGAGGCAACATATGTATCATTAAAGTTTCTCATCTACCTAGGCCTTTATCTTTTATTTATTAAGGTATAAGGAGGCTGGCTGCAAAATTCTTCACAAATAAAAGTATACCACATAAGTGCACACAACAGACCCCTTTTTCACTTCTATTGTTCATGGAGTCATAAGCAAGGGGGAAAATATTCAAAGGTAAGAGTCTTACAATAGCAGAGAAGTCTTATCTGTGATCTTGAAAAAAGGTGTTCACATCAAGGATGCCATTTTCTTTTGGAGAGAACCTCCCCTGGTTAGCTTTACCTTAAGGGTTTTGTACACCCTTTAAGGGTAAAATGTACACTCATTTTACTGATGGGTATACAATTCAAAGAATGTGGACAGACCGTTTTCAGTTGTGAGATTACAAACCCAGAGTTCAAGGTCCTGAAGCCTTGTTGTAGTGTGGATGGTAAGGGCAGTCTTTCTCTGATGTTCTCAAGATCCAGTCTTTGGGTTCTAGATTATGAAGGGGTTGATTGTTCTCAGTCAGTGAACCATAAACAACTTTCTTTACCTGATGAAAATACACTGTGGCATAATTTACTGTTATAACATCAGCCCTCTTGCATGGGAAAGCTTATATACAACCAGAAAACATGCACTGAAAATGACAATTGAATGATATCCCTCTATAAATGTTTAAATGCCTCAAGGACAGCTCAGTGAACCTGACACTGATTGTCTTCCCAGGAATATGGGTTTGACAAACCTAATATTGGTCATAAACTATTATAGTAATTTAGAAGTCACCACACCAATATATATTTAATTTGGATCATTTTATGTTTTCCATAAGTCATGGAATGCAGAACCTTTAATAACAAAAGCTTTAATGACTCAGGAAGGACAAGCTGGCTGCCCTGGTACTCCATGAGTCCACATTTAACACTAGACTTACGTCCTCTTGAGTACCAGCTGCTCTCTAATTTAGGTGCACAGCACTGATAACTAATGTGTTATCACAGGTAATTTGACTTAGACCACGGAGTTCATTCAAATTGTATATCTAAACAATTTCAGTACTGGCAGATTTAGCATGAAAATCTGGCAAAGCAGTTTCCTGGTATTCAATTAATTTTTGTTCTACTTGGTTTAACAGTTTTATAAACCAGTCAGTCATTTCATCAAAGTTCCAGGAATTCTTACCCAGTCCAAATAACATATTTTTAAAGTTATCAGAAACCTATATTCAAGAGTGCTTTTTAGGGTCCTGTCCATCCTTTCATGAACCTCCTAAAAGACACCGTATTCTAGGATTTTGTGTGCTTGTGAATTTTTCAGATACTGCATCAGCAATACACAAATAACTGTGGAAATGATTTAAATAGACAGAGTTAAAGGCACAATTGACAAGAAAATGTTGTTATTGCTGTGGTTTATAATAACATAATTAACCATAATTATGATCAATAGCATATACTCAGACATATTAGAATTTTAGAAATCCCATACAATTTTGGAACATATATTAATATCATTCACTAAAATATAACCTTAAGAAGGTTAAACATTAGTGGGGTTTTTTTTGACAATGCTTCTCATGTAACTTAACACGTCAAATAATCCTGTTCATCTCTCTTTTGGATGCTTGAGGGGCCCTCTGCAGCATCTCAAAGTTAGAGATCAGAAAAGACAATTTTGAAGCTGAAATTTGATTTTGGGAAATGTATCAAATATGTTAAAGGTTTAAAATACTTGATATTATGAAATAGAATTCCAGGTCATCATAAGTCATTCATTTAGCTACAATGATGACTCAAAACCTTTAAAAGGAATAAACCTTTACTCATTGATGGAAGGAAGACTTAGCTTTCCAAACAATCTGTCTCTTGTCTTTCTCTTCTTTTTTCAGTAGTTTAATCATTTTTTAAAATAAAACATGAAAATCTTGTTCAAGAGAGAAAGCCAATTTTACCATTGCATTAGTGCATTATTGACATCAAACCCAATTCTGAATAAAAGCTTATAGACAAATATATTTAATTTTAATGTCTGACCATCAGATAAGATTCTCATATTTTTTTGTAACCCTTTACAATTTTTATTAAAGAGCAAATCAGTGCTTTAAGGAAACCCCGTTGTGCTTTTATTCCAGTGTTCAATTTGCAGAAAAAACTGAATACCCCTTTAAGTTTAGCCAATCTGTTCATACACAGAATCTCTGTTACAATTAATTTTTCACAAATGTTTCACAACTTGTTCAAACCTTTTGCTTTGTCCTATCTAATTTAAAACAACACTTTAGCCCTCTAGGCAAAAATTTACATTTCCATGCCTTATAATCTTTTACTAAAAGCACATTTTACTTTCCTTACACACCTTGCATGTAAAATTTTTTCAGTAGTCTTAATTACATGTTGCAATGTTAATTCATAGCAATTTTAATTTTTGATGAAAACCCTGTTACGTAAGTGATTTCAATTATGTACTAGGTTTGGAGCTCAGGACATCAGACAGAAGTTGCGATAAGGTCTGACTGTTTTCAGCATAGCTAGGGGTGTGGTTAATTCCACATGTCCCTAGCTCTGACTTAGCTGTAAAGCGGGCAAGTTGAACAATTTTGAAAAGCCAAAGAAGCAGTTTATGACCTTAAAGCATTTAGCAAACCTAATATCTGATCTGCCTAATTTATTTATTTATTTTATTCTATCTTATTATTATTATTATTTTTGAGATGGAGTCTTGCTCTGTTACCCAGGCTGGAGTGCAGTGGTGTGATCTCAGCTCACTTCAACCTCACCTCCTGGGCTCAAGCAATTCTCCTGCCTTAGCTTCTTGAGTAGCTGGGATTACAGGCACATGCCACCATGCCTTGCTAATTTTTGTATTTTTAGTAGAGATGGGGCTTTACCATGTTGGCCAAGCTGGTCTTGAACTCCTGACCTCAAGTGATCCAACCACCTTGGCCTCCCCAAGTGCTGGGAATACAAGCGTGAGCCACTGCGCCCAGCCTGATCTGCTTAATTTAGACCAAATGTCTTTATTTTTCCAATAATGTTTCAAAGTGTTTTTATTTCTCAAAGATTACTAAAGGCACATGAACTACAAAGCACTGCAGTTTTTCTTTCAAAATATTTGATTTAAACCTTATTTTCTTTAAGCTAATTACTTAGAGTTCGTTTATGTAAATGTCACATACACAACACATATGTAACTATACAGACAGAAAAAGATCCAGTAGTTGTAAGATTTTTCATTTGCCAGTTTTTAACTTTCTTAATTGAATTACTGGCTTCAGGGTGGAGTCCTTCAAGGAACAGGGCCAGGAGAGGATGCAGTTTCTAGGACCTAATAAGTAGGCACAGCTGGACGACAAAAACAGCTCTCCGAAATTAAGGGTCTCACTTTTATATCATATCCTGTATCCCCAAAAAGAGGAAAATGCTATGGAAGACGACAGTGCAATGCTTTTACCATGCATTTTATTGCATGGCAACCCAAAGCCATGCAACCCATTTTGCAATCAGCCCATCCCCCCATGGGAGACAATTAATTTGACTCCCAGTTGGGGTGGGGTGGGGGTTTTTCCATACCTTCTAGGTGGCCAAAGGCATGCTTGTCTGATTCAAGCATGTGGAGAGCCAAGTATCCCCCACATAACTGTCATTAAACATCTCTAAAAGTATTTCCTAACTCGTGATTACACACAAAAGTTCTCTCACAATGCAAGTGATTTTTCATATTACCAAAACTGCAAACTGTCAGATAACACAAGGCAAAATCTATTTACTCCTCAATTTCTGGGGTTTTACGAGGAAAACAGAGGTTTTTCTGAAAACTGGGTCTATGGCAGTTCCTCTGTTTTTCCCGAGGAGCCCCAGTGCATTGGAAGCTATCTTAGGTGTTCTCATCTGTGCATTAAGAGTGGCAAAAAGCCAAATGGAGGAAAATGATTCAATGTACTGAGAAGAAAAAAACAAACCTATTTTCTTCAGAGAAATAAGATCCAAGAAGAGAATAAAAGCCCATAAAGGCCATTTAAATATACATATAGCTTGGGTATACGTATCCAAGTCAGCTTTAGTTAAGCTGACTTTTAACTATAGCACCGTCTAACAAAAATGTCCTTTTAACTTTCTCATGACTCTATTTAGCCAGGCCAAACAGCCAGTATTCTGGCTTTTAAATTTTACCAAAAGTAACTCCTCAAATGGAACCAACAAACTCAACTCAGGGTAGGGAATGAATGGTTGTAGTGCAGAAGCTAAAGCTTTGCCGTTTTATGATAGTGGCCTGGGTTCAGTCCCTGCTTAGGGAATGAGGGCATGCTGGTGGACATCTCTGTGATCTCTACCATTTTGTTGATTCTCTTCCTCTCCATGGAATTTTCTCACTACCCACTACTCACTCTTTGGATGAGTATATTTCCTTTGGATCGGGATCATAACTAAGCTCAAAGGTTAGCAGGTTTAATTTTTTAAGTCAATGTGTTGCATAAGCTTTTGATTTGCCTTTTGCGAAGTCTCTAAAAAAGTGTATAATATATTTTCAAAGAGGGGTAAGTAATTTTTACAAAATTAAGAATCTTCAACAGTAACTCAGAGAAAGGAAAAATTTAAAAAGGGAAGCCACAAGTTGTTTATGGAGAGGAAGGGAATCAACCAAATGGTAAAGATCACAGAGATGTCCACCAGCGTGTCCTCATTCCCTAAGCCAGGATTGAACCTAGGCTGCCACTGTAAAATGGCAAAGCTTTAGCTGCTGCACTATAACATTGGGCAGTTTCCATTGCTCTTCCCATAAAGAGTCTAGAGCTGTCAATTTTGAGCTTGCAATGGCTTTTAACCACTCACGATCATTTTTAGTTAACTATGACATGAACCCCAAATTCCTCTTCCCTAGATGGCAGAGACCAAGAGAAAGTACCGTCATGTGGTTACAAGGTCAAGCCCCCAAGGATATAAAACAAGATGAAGACCTCATCCAGTTTTGTTTGTTTGTTTGTTTCAAGAACTTGTAGCAAAGTTTGTAACCATAGGCAAAAGCCTCTCAATTTTACAATTGCCACCGAATTGGCTGCATGGAGGACCCAAATTAATGTTTTCCATTCTGGCCAGAGCAAAATACATGTGACAAAACATAGACACTAGCCTCTCTGTTTAGCACCCGCTATTGAATTGGTGAGGCTCAAACTTGCCCCCAATTGGTCCCTGTCATCTTTAAAACATTCCAGGTGGATTAAAGGAGTTTCAACATGTGGTCCTTGGGCAAGATGGTTGCCCTGAGTAACAGAAAAGAAAGGGAAAGAAGAGAAAGGCAGAAAAGTATTGTCTGTGTCAGAGTGGGGAAGATGAGGAGCTCAGGGAGGCCAGAGAAAGACCCACACGTTGCAGAGATACTGACTCAAAAGTTGAGGCAGCTGCTTGTTGCTCGTGAAGGAATCTTTTCCATCAGTCTCATCAGCTTTCAAATTTTCCCCTTTAGGGAGAAAAAGTTCCCCACCTTCTATGATCCGGTACATGCCTAATCCTATCACCCACTGCTGTTAGCAGAGTGCTAGGCAGATTACTCCAAAGAGAATAGCAGTTAACCCCTTAGTGCCAAATCCATTTTTAACCAAGAAGGACTTTACTGACGGGGAGGGCCTCTAACCCAATCCCATCCTTTATCCAGGTAAAATGAACCCTCTACTCACCCAAAGTCAGCCGGTTGGTGCTGCAGTCTTATTTCCTTTTCATCGTTATCATAACTAAGCTAAAAGGTTAGCAGATTTAATTTTTTAAGTCAATGAGTTGCATAAGCTTTTGATTTGCCTTTTGTGAAGTCTCTAAATAAAAATACTGAAATCTTTTTAGAAGCTTCTGCATATCAGTAGACATCCCTTGATGAGACTAACTTGGGAGCCCTCATTTTCAAATGCACTTGAGTGCAGTTTTGTTCATTTGGAACATTCCACTCTAAGTTACCTTTAGTCAGATTTTGCCATTTCTAAAAGACTTTGCTACTTCCAGGACCTAATGCTTATGCATGTATAAGCCAGAAGGAACTCAGTTATTCAGAAATTAAGGATCCAATTTTTACCTCAGAGATTGGCTTTGCTCTCAGGTTCCTCCGATCAACTTAGCCAGTAAATTTTCCTACCTAAGTGCATAAGAAAACCTTCAGGCCCAACACGGTGGCTTGCACTTGTAATCCCTGCACTTTGGGATGCCAAGGTGGGTGGATCACCTGAGGTCAGGAGTTCAAGACCAGCCTGGCCAACGTGGTGAAACCCCATCTCTACTAAAAATGCAAAAAATTAGCTAGGTGTGATGGCAGATGCCTGTAATCTCAGGTATTTGGAAGGCCGAGGCAGGAGAATCACTTGAAACTGGGAGGTGGAGGTTGCAGTGAGCTGAGATTGTGCCACTCCACTCCAGCCTGTGCAACAGGGTGAGACTCCATCTCAAAAAAAAAAAAAAAAAAAATGAAACAAAGGGGTAAAACACAAAAATCCCTATGAATCTTCAATAGCAAATTTTATACACCCTGCAATATTACCATTTACTATCAGTTTCTTTCTGACCCAGTTAGATGTAAGAGGCCTTTAACTGAATCCAAGCCAGTTAATTACTGGATCAGATCCATTCCTCGACCCAGCCCAGTTTCTGTCATGACTTTCAAACCCAGTTTGGAACAGAAATTTGCTCAAAGAAACTTGGCGAGCTCAAAACACAAATCCATGGAGCTCCAACATTGGAGAGAGAACTTACAATCCCCAGCCGCTCTGAGAGATCAACGGACACAAATGGGTCCTGCAGGTACCTGACTTTGGTCACTCAGCACTCCTGAGGGTTGCCAGAAGCTCTCCTTCAGATCCCGTCCTGACACCATCTGATAAAAGAAAAACTTCAGCTGAATTAAATTGAAAGGAGTTTAAGTGAGCAAGTAGTGAATGATTTGCAAATTGGGCAGCCTTCTGAGCCAGAGTAGGCTCAGAGACTCCAGCACCGTCACGTGATAGAGGAAGATTTATGGACAGAAAAAGGAAAGTGAGGTATAAAAAATGGAAGTGAGGTACAGAAATAGTGGATTGATTACAGCTTGGTGTTTACCTTATTTGAACAGGGTTTGAACAGTTGGCTACATTTGATTGGCCAAAACTCAGTGATTAGCACCAGTGTAGACCACAGTCTGTTTACACCTCCATTTGTTATAGTTTATGATGTATAGAAAAACCTTTAGGCTGAACTTAAAATATGTAAAGAGGCAGTTTTAGGCTAAACTTGATTTATTTTTTATAATTTTTTTTGAGATGGAGTCTCAGTCAGTCACCCAGGCTGGAGTGCAGTGGCGTGATCTTGGCTCACTGCAACCTCCATCTCCTGAGTTTAAGTGATTCTCCTGCCTCAGCCTCCCAAGTAGCTGGGACTACAGGCATATGCCACCATGACTGGCTATTTTTCATATTTTTAGTAGATGGGGTTTCACCATGTTGGCCAGGCTGGTCTTTTGAACTTCTGGCCTCAGGTGATCCGCCCACCTCAGCCACCCAAAGTGTTCGGATTACAGGTGTGAGCCACCATGCCAGGCCAGCTAAACTTGATTTAACAGTTTTTAGGAGAAAGATTTTGTGCACAATGGAATAGTTACTCTAATTATAAGCTACTATTATAACCTCATTTGGATCTGGCAATTTTCTCATGTGATCATGTGATATATGTACACACACACAGATTAATAGTGCAATATTCTTTTTTGTCTGTGTTTGTGTGTCCTTGTAGAAATTTATACAGCCCAGTTGGAAGTATAGAGAAACTGTATCTGTTTCTGAGTAAAACTGCTCTAGGGGATGGGAAATTTTAAGTTTATTATTTCCATAAGAAAATGGAATGGGGCTTCTTTTGGGGGAAGATTTAAAATTATCTGTGGAAAAAATGAGTTGGAGTTGATAATGGAGGATAGGAACATTTTCATTATTATATTCAATGAGATAGAAACAAATACGGATTTGCTTAATATTTCTGAAATTGTATTATTGACTGTGATAGATGAGATTACTGTTCAAACATATTTCACTCTTCACCTCTCCATTTCATTGGAAGAGTGTATGTAGTTCCTGGTTGAATTAATGGTGGGCATGGCTCTGACTTGCTTTCGTCTCAGGGCAGGTGGGGAGCAGTTCTCCACCTCTTGACTGTGCTCAGCCATGCAGCTTGCTTTGGTCAATGGATGTTAGCAGATGAGACTCACAGAGGGATGGAAATGCCCTTGCATAGCCGGGCTTGTCCTCTTGAACTGCTGCCAACTCCGTGCATAACACTTCTTTTGAACTTCCCCTTCAGCCTGAGCCCCAGATAGAACATCAGGGGAGCTGCTTAAACCTCAGTGAGGAGCCACATCTAGTTGGACTCACGGCTTGAAACAGAGTTGCCCCACTGAGCTCAGCCTAGGTCAGCTAGCCCCAGCTGACCTGCCGCCATGTCAACTGTATGTCACTGAGATTTTGTGACTCTTTCTTACTCAGCATTAGCTAACTGATACAATCACCATATTAGGCAAATTTGCTAGGACAACAAAGTTAGGTACAATCTGAGGGAGAAATAGAATAGGGTAAATTCTTTGTTCAAAGCGTATGGTAATCTGGTGTCCCATCTGTGCCCTTTTTTATAACATGCCTTTGAAAGTGAAACGGTACATCCAGTGACCATGTAACACTGAGTCTGTTGTCCATGTAACATTCAGTCTACTGAACTGCTTTAAAATGTTAGTTGAATGACAGTAGACTGAACGAATTTCTATAGTTCCAGAGGCCATGGAGAAGGATTGGGAGAGTCAATACAAAATGTGCAGGCTGGGCTGCATTTGTATTTCTCTTCTTATGTGCTCCACAGAAGGGCAGCTGACCCACTCTGGGTTGATAAGTTCACTGGTTCACAGAAGATAGGGAATATAGGCCTTTAGGGAAATAATGTGCCTTTATCCTTGTCTTTCTCTTATTCTCCATCAAGGGGGATAATGCTGTTCTGGACTGGTCAGATTCAAGGTCATGGATTGGACCATGGGATAAAGCTTCAGTGACAGATGGCAATTTCCTTGAAATAGAGTGGAGAATAAGGGTGGTGGCATTGGTGAGAACAGGACAGGGAGATGGCAGTAGGGAAGTCCAGCTTGACCCTGGAGAGAGGCAGAGGTGGGGGTGGGCAGGGCAGGGCCAGCTGTTTGGGGTGGGAGCCAGGGAAGGTGTTGGCTGCCAGCTGACACCTCTTATCTCTGTCCTGGGGCCAGAGTGGGTTATTTTACAGCCCAGCCTCTTTATGGCCTCAGCAGAGAAGCAAAGGCAAACGAAGAACAGGTGATCCCTCAGTCCCAAGGAGACGACTTCTACAGCAGATATGCCCACCTCAGCAGCCCCACTGGCCAGAATCTCTACTTAGAAGGCTCCTCGGAAGGGCAGGCCCCTGTCGGCTTCCCCCTGTGAAGTCCTAGGAACCCTCCCTCACACCTCCCTCCTATGTGGCTTTTAAAAGACTTTGATGTTATATCCCTATCCCTTAATTCTTTGAAACTTCACCAGTTTGTAATGAGCCTGAACCAATCTTGGCTCCATTTTGCAGATGATGAAACTGAGGCTGTAGTGGTTGTAGCCAAGCTTCTGTGTCCTTTGTACTATGGGATTTAATTACATTTGTTTTCTGGATACTTTCCTTTATAAAGTTGTAATTATTCATTCTTTTTTAATAGAGAGAAATTTAAAAAAGGAAACAAAGCCAAAATATGACCTAAAATCCTATGGGTCAGATAGTTCCTGTTAATTTTCTTTCCTTCTTTCCCCTGGTTCTATTTTCCAGAAGTTACCATGTTCAATTTTTATTATTTCTGTTTTACTCTATAAAGATGAAGAAAATTTTGACACCTTTAAAAATATAATTTAAATCATCTTAAACTTACAAAAATGTTATAAGTGAAAATAAAGAACATTGATTTTTCTGCACCATTTGAGAGCATGATCCTGGCAATTTGCATGAACACTTTGCTACCACCTTATCTGCAGGCTCCACGGAAGTTTCATCTGCTGTCCCAAGGTACACAGGTTTCATTACCTTGTCTCTGGTGTCCTTCAATCTGGAACGGTTTTCCCTTCTTTCCTTGACTTCCATGGCCTTATGTTTCCTGATGACAGCCCAGTTATTCTGTAGCGTGTCCCTCACCTGGGGTGAGTCTGATGCTTCCTCAGGGCTGGATTCACTTGCACACACCTTCCGCAGGAAGATCACAGAAGCTGCGCTGGGTTCTTCCTGCATCCTGTCATGCAGTGAGTAATTTGACTCTGGGATTAGTGATGGTGTTCGCTATGATCATTTGATTACAGAGGCGACTGCCAGCCTTCCCCACTGTACGATGACTCCTCTCTTTATAATAAACAAGTATTTTGTGATGAGGCACACTGAAACCATGAAAATATTCCATTCCTCATCAAACTTTCACTTTAGTCCATCATTTACTTATATTGAAACGGACTCGGATTTTAATTTTATTCAGTGGGTTATTATTTATTATCATTATTATTTACTTTGATGCTCACATGGTCCAAGATTTGGCCATCAAGGGCCCCTTCAAGCTGGATTCTGGGCTTTTCTGGCTTGCAGCCATTATTCTTAGAGTACTTCATTACTTTCTAGCCCCCAAGATCTTTTAGGTTTATCTTGGGTTTTCCCTGCCCCAGCCCTGGAATTAACCATTTTCTGAAGAAGGCTTTGATTCTTTTAACAGAGAATAGTATTTAGAAGTCAATATATGAGTGCTAGGAGTGTTCATTGCTACTGGGGTATCACCGCTCTCAGACTTTCTCAGTGAACAGAGCAAGGATATATATGCATGCACACTATTACATCAATATTTATCTCTCTATGTAGAAAACCTTAAGCTCAATACTTTCAATTCTAATCAAAACCACAGGGCTCATTCTGGGTTTCTCTCCTTCATATTCGTGACTGCCTTCTCCATGAGTGAGAAAACTGGCTCCAGGCTTTGCTCAGTTGGTTCCCCCTGCATGTACCCAGTCTTGCAGAGCAGGACTCCACCCCTCCACTCATTCTTCGTGGCTCTGGCATCCACACTTGGTGGTTGTCCCCTTCTGCCGTATGGACTTTCACTTGACAGAACTTGGACTCTAACACCCTGTGCTAGGCCACCATGCCCCTGCCTTCCTGCATGGCCATGCTTTGTCCTGTTCTGGCTCGGACATAACATGCCAGGCTCCCCCACCCAGAAGGGTACCATCCTGTACACATCCAGTGTGCTCATCTCAGACTGCCCAGGCTATGATGGCTACTGCACCACCCATGCCCATGCACTGCATACTACTTAAGAAGGCATTTGGTTTCTTTTCCCTGCTCATCAGTTCAATCAGCATCTATTACCAGTGTAGTGCACCAGCATACCATCTGTGGATCTGTGGGATGTTCAGAAGATCAAGGTCTCTGTAGACCACACTATAACAGAAAGCTGGAGAATGAGCATGATCTGAGAGGAGACATTGGCTTTGTACTTCTATCCTTGCCAGGTGAAAGCAAACTTCTGCTGGTTTTATTGATATAGATGCGGAGAAAACACAAGTCAAGTCAACAGCTACATACTAAGTGCTAGGAGTGGTGAAGTTGTTCTATGTTACATTTAGAAAAGCAGCTAAAGTTGGAGTTATGCCTGATTAAATTTATGATGACCTACAGTCATTCTCCAAGATTCAGCAACTTTCTGCACAGGCTAAAGAGCTAAAGAGGTGAGCCAACTGGGCAGAAATGTGACAGGCATCCATGTCCCTGCAGCATTCAAGTCTTTAATCATGGTACTGATCCCTGTAATTCCCCTGGAAATATGGTAATGCTGGTTTACTATTTGAGTGGGGAAAGAAAACCCCAGGCTCCTGGGTCAGTTCAACCATTCCTTTGACCTCATTTCTCCTTGCGTGCTTTAAGTACCAGTTGTGCTGGAGTACTTTCTGATATGGTTTGGCTCTGTGTCCCCACCCAAATCTCATCTCTAATTGTCATCTTCATGTGTTGACGGAGGGACCTGGTGGGAGGTGATTGGATTATGGGGGCAGTTTACCCCATGCTGTTCTCGTGATGGTAAGTTTCCACAAGACCTGATGGTTTAAGTGTTTGGCAGTCCCCAGCCTCTCACCTGCCGCCATGTAAGATGTGCCGTGCTTCCCTTTCTGCCATGGCTGTAAGTTTTCTGATGCCTCCCCAGCCATGTGGAACTGTGAGTCAATTAAACCTCTTTTGTTTATAAATTACCCAGTCTCAGGTAGTTCTTTATAGTGGTGTGAAAATGGACGAATGCACTTTCTTAATGAACTTCCTCAGAAAAGGTTCAGGAAATATAAACTTGCAAGTTTAGGAATATCCTTATTCTACCCTTACACTTGATATTATGGCTGAGATGAGAGTTTTAGGTTCAAGATATAGTTCCAGGAGTCATAAAAATATAGTTCCATCTTTTCATAGTCTTCCATCATCCTATGTTGTTGACAAGACTGAGAATGGTCTGTCTCTTCTTTTCTTTGTAGGCAGTCTTTCTCTTCCTGCTCCCACTCGTGGAACATTTTAGAATCTTCTCCCTTTTCTTCGTGTTTTGAAATTTTGCAATGACCTGTCTAGGTGTAAAGCAGTACCCAGGGCATCCTTTTAATCTGTAACTCTGGAATATTGTTGCTATTGATGATTCTATGTGTTGACTATTTTGCTCACACCCCACCCAGATGCGTTCTCTACAGTGGTTCTCCACTCTTCCTTGTGGCCAGGGAGGCTGACAGCTCCTTTGCTGGCAGGACTCCAGTTGGGTTTGGTGAATGGGAGGGACCAACAGGAGACTGGAAGTGGAAGAAGGAGAGGTTGGTAGAGTTCTTTTCTGCTTCCTCTTGCTTCGATGCTGTCTGGTAGCGGTGGCATGCCTCCACACTACAGAAGCTCCCACTGGGTGGCCCTTTCTTCACAGTCCTCCGGCTCTGGTAACATGGTTTTCTCCTCTTGTTCTTTTAGCTGTAGGTGGTAACTACTTCTCTCTCCTGCCAGTCTCTGGGCACCTCACTATTTCTTGTTTTTTTTTTTTTTACCCTTAACACGTCCCACACCTGTATAAGTTACCTTTTTATTAAAGTCCCTTTGTTTGACAATCTGAGAGTGAATTATGTTTCCTTCACAGATTATGACTGATATGCTGCCTTTCACTGTCTTGATTTTTCCTTCCTGGAAATTTTAGTAATTGGATGATGGGTCATTAGTGTTAATCATCCGTGTCTCTTATTTTAGCTCCAAAGTTTTCCATCTTTTTGTGTTTTTGCTCTACATGATGGGATATTTCCTTAGCTTGTTCTCCCATCCCTTCTAATGATATGATTTCAAATTTCAGTAATCATGCTTAGTTTTTAAGAGTCCTTTCTTGTTTTCTTGGTCTCTCTTACTTCATGGCAATCTGCTCTTATATGGATTCAGTTATTTCTCTAATCTAGGCATTAAAGGAAGTTTTTCGCTCTTAAAGTTATTTTCGATTCCCAAAGTTATTTCAGCTTCTTTTGGGGTCAGTTACTTTGTTTATTTATCTTGACGTATCTCCTTTGTGCTGGTGATTTTCTAAATGTGTGAGGATCTTCGGTTCTCTGTTATAAGAACCAGAAAATAAACTGGTTTCCCTGGATAGCTGTTGTGGCTTTCCTCTGCTATAGCCTTCCAGGAAAAAAGCAGGACAGCTTCCTGGGAGCTCCATGTGAGTTGGCCATACTTCTCAGGTACCCTTCAGAATATGCAAGTCTGGGCATGGATGGTCAAGGACATTTCTCAGGGAGCTGTGTGTATGGGATGAGTCTTTGAGAATGGAGAGCTTGATGAGTTCAGGTTGTGGAATCAACATCTACACAAGCCTAGATCTGAGAAGCCCAACCACACTCCCTGAAAATGAAGAGTTTGCATGCAGAATGAGTCTGGGGGAGACAGCACTAGAATGTCTGAAAGAGGACTAGAGTCAGACTGATTTCAGAGGGACCCATTCCAGAGGGACCAGTGCTATGACTCCATGGGGACATTTCCATGGGGAGCCACAGGAGGTTTCACTGGAGAGTTGTGTATGTCCAGTGTCTAGGAGATACTCACCATGGCTGAGCTTGCAGGGCCTCTTAGGACTGTCCAGGTGAGAGGTCTGGGTCGTGATGTGGCTTTGGAGAGGTGTCCAGCTGGAGTTGGTGGGGCTGGCCCCTTAGCTCTGGGGCAGAGGCTCAGGGAGGTGGGTAGCCATGCAGGACGCAGGAGCGCTAACAGCAGCCGCAGCTCTGCAGGGCATCTCCTACCCATAGCAGTGCGGAGAGCCGTTCTCAACTCATTTCTCAGCACAATAGCTCCCGAGGCAAACTTCCTTCTTAGCTTCACTTTGCAGGTGAGAATCTGGGGCATTGCGAGACGGCTTCCATGCCTGGCTTGCGACCAGTCACCACACTAACTCTCAATGTGGCGAAAGCAACTGTGAATGGACGTGATTCCAAATCCCAGCAAATCTGCAGCAAGGAGGGTAGCTGGGGTCTATCCAGCCCCTGACTCGCTGACCTTGCCTTTCCTCATAGGACCAGGGTGAATACTGATCATGCAGTGGACTGAGGGTCAGAGGGGTCATCTGGAGCACTGCACACACCTGAGGCACTCATGCTCCTGTCTGACTTCCGGGTGATTCATGAGGAACATTCCTGATGGGGTGGGAAGGGAACCTGTCACTATGCTATTTAGGAGGGTCAGTCTCCAATAAGTCACACGAGCCAGCCACTTTTAAGGCAGAAGGCCAATCCTACCCAGCCCCTTCCCCAGAGATGATGGAAGGCAGCCTGGCTGACCGGCAGAGCCTCTCAGGCTGGGCTCCGGGCCCTGGACTCCAGCAAGGGAGAAGGACAGCTGCTCCCAGTTCTTGCTTATAGTCTCTGGTTTCTTGGGGAGCCTCTAGTGCTCTGGCTATGATGGGTGCAGGGCTCTGCGGCCTCCAGAGGGTGCTGTCTCCTTTCCCTAGCGGAGGTAAGGGTCTGGCAGCCAGCTCTGGGAGTACTAGTTTAACCTGGACTGTCTGCTAGGAAGAGCTACCTACCTCTCTCCCCAGCTCTATGGCCCTAGAGGAAGAGTTTGGACCTTGGATGGAAAGCCCAGCCCTGCCATCTACAAGTTGGCTGGCTGAGACAAGACACTCTGCTTCTTTGAGGCTCAGTTTTCTCGCCTGTGAAATGGGGTGAGCACATCACACCAGTTAGGCATGAGGATGGAATAAGGGCAGGTGCAGGTGCTTCTGCCTGGCATGGGAGCTGTTTGCTGCTTTTACCACCCTTTCAGCTCTTTCACTGTTCTCTGACCCACAAGAGCTAGGGTTCAGGCCACAGGCCTTGGGGAATAGTTCTCAAATGTGTCTATGTGGAAGCTTGCCTCCAAGGGCTCACCAGCAAGTCCAGACTCCACACAGCTGCCCTGCAAGAAGGAGGTGACAGCGACTGAGTTCTTGCCTGCACAGAGGACAGGTGTCCATAGAGCTCCCAGCTGGAGTTGAGTGGTTTCTGGTCAAGCAATGCTCTCTGATTTTACACGTCTGGAAGCTACCATCTCAGTCAGGTCCCCTTAAAAGTCTCCCCATGTCTCCTTCCCTCCCTCCGTCCCTCCCTCCCTCCCTCCTCTCTCCCACCCTCCCTCCTCCCTCCCTCTGTCAGATGCTGTGTGTGGTCCTGTGCTGGGATCTGGGGACAGAGACAAGAACTATGGCCTAAAAATAGGGGAGTGGGGCGACAAGGGCGCTCAGGCAGACAACCAACCAGGCTGCTACACCTGCCTTTGCAGCAGAGCACGGGAGTGTGACAGGAATTTGTCATGGCAGCGGGGACATCAGAGCTGGGGTGCAATGGAGGAGCAGCAGCTTTCCAGTAGTTAAGGCAGGAAGCAGCGTGGTCCAGAAAGAAGAGATGACAGGTGCCAGTCCACAGTGACAGTGAGCAGAGGCCTGGGCGCTTGGCAGGTGGGTTCACATCTTGGATCTGGCTGTTTCTTGGCCGAGTGACTTTGGGCAAGCTGCTCAATCGCTGAGTCTCACTTTGCTTCATCAGCACGACAAGAATAAAAATGCCCGTCTCTCAGAGCTGTTGTGATGATAACTAAGGTAAGGTCTTCAGAGTCTATGCACTACAAACCACAGCTGTCCTTCTAGAGGGGCCACTGCCGTGACTTTGTGGGGACATTTCCATGGGGAGCCACAGGAGGTTTCACTGGACAGGTGCGTATGTCCAGTGTTTAGGAGGCACTCTTAAAGCAGATCTGTTACCCTCAGGAGGTCCTCTAAGTACACATGTGACTTTGCCACATAGTGGGAAGTTATAAGCAAGTGTATTCAAAACAGGAGCAGCCCTCCTAAGCAAAGCTGTTCCATTACAGCCAAGTCATGTGCATCTCAGCTCCAAAGGAGAAAGTGACCATTCTCACTGAATCCTCCTGGCAACAACCCTGGGACTGGCTGAGATAAGACAGTCCACTTTCAGGACCCGCCCTGACTGTTCACTCACACCCTGGATGCCCATCTCCCTCCCTCACCCTGGCTGACATTCTCAGCCACACTGCCCTCCCCTGGCCTCTGGCGGCTGAATGCCCCCAGCCTCGGGGCTTTTGCCATGGCTGTGCCGTCCATCTGGCCTATCGGACTCATTTGCTCACAGCATTTCACTCTTTGTAATAATGTTTCCCTCTTTCCTTGTCTCCTGTCTGTCTTCTCCCCCAGGGCTGAGAGCTCCAGAAGGAACCAAGGACAGGGAGCCTGTCTTTTCCAGCTCTGGTGCCCAGCAGGAGAGCCAGGCTCATAGGAGGTCTGCAAGGAATGTTTCTGAACGAACTTATGAAAGGCAGGTCTTTTTATACCCATTTCATGAGTGAGGAAACTGAGGCAGAGAGCGACAGACGCACACACCCATAGAGAAGGTGAGAGAGAGAGAGAAAGAGAAAGCGCAGCTCTCGCCTGCCTGTGCAGGGTTGAGGTGGGTGTGAGAGAGATGCGTGGGCAGGGCTGCAGCTCCCGGCGTTCTTTAGGGGCCCAAGATGCGGCTCCCGGGCGAGCGCTGGGATCCCGGGGCGGTCGGACGGCTGGAGCTTCTTCGTGGGCGGGCGCAAGGGGCAGGCTGGGCGGGCGCAGGCGGGAGCCTAGCAGACGCTCCGCTCGCACCCGGCAGCATCGCGGCAGCAGCAGGTGAAGCAGGCGCGGCTCTGCCACGCGCCTGGTGTCTCCTGGGGACCGGAGTGCGGCCGGGGGCGGGGGCCGAGTGGGCCCGGTGAGAACTCTCCCGGAAGCTGGGCGCCCTACCTGCCCTTGGCCCCGTGCAGAGCGTCACACTGGATCTGGGGAGCATCCTGCCCCACTGTGGACCTCAGTCTCCTCACCTGAGGCATGGGCGGCCCCATCCTCACCCTGTAAGCTGGGAACCAAGGAGGTAAGGGGTGCATCTGAGGTGTCTGGGCGCTGTGGGCATTAGGTGATAGTAGCTTTCGCCGAGATTTCAGGAAACAAAGCAAAGGGCCTTCCCTATTCTAGCCTCATGGGGAGATTAGCATTGTTTGTGTGATGCATTCATTTTCCTGCGATTGCCTGGGAAGGCAGGCTGCAGGGGGTCCCTGCTGGGGCTTGCAGCTGGCTCTAGTTTTTGATCTGGAGAGCTGCCTGGAGACAAAACTCAGAGACATCATTTTACTGACCTTGTGTAACAATCCACCCTCCCACTCCTAGACTTGCCAGCCCCTTGGGTGTGCCTGAGGACCCTGAGGTCCCTGGTCCTCACTGGTCAGTGTTCCCTAAGCCCGGCAGCCCCAGGCAGATGCCCAGCACAGCTTTTCCAGTGCTCCTCCTCCTCCTGTCTTGGTTCTCTCCTCCAATCCATTTTCTATATCCAAATGATCTTTCTGGAATGTACTTGGGCTTACTGGTCTGGCCTGCTGCTCCAGCCTCATCATCTGCCATCCTGGCACCAGTTATTCTGCTGACTTTTCCCAGCAGGCTCTGTGCCTTTGCACATGCTCTTCCTTGCACCTCGAGTTCCCTCCTCTCCCTGTCCCTTTGGCTGGTTGACGCCTCTTCAGCCTTCGAGCCTTGCACCATTGCCACCTCTTCTCTTGTCTCCCTGCTCCCTGCTCCTTCTATGATCTTTCAAATCACAGACCTCTCATTCATATTGGTGTTGGCAATGGCAGTGAGTTCTATCTGCCTTTGTGCTGGTCAGCCCCCCTAGTCTGGGAGGGCCATGGCTGTGTAGGTCATCTTTGCAGCCCTTGTTTCTAGCTCAGGGCTTGACATACATTTATTGAGTGGGTGAATGAAGCAGTGAGCATTTTCTGCAGCCCTCCCCGCCAAGTACTTCCACTCTGATCTTGCTGTAGGTGGTCAGTTTTTCTCCACACTGCTGGCTGATAGTTACCCAGAGCCTTGGGTTCTGGCCCATTTGCTGCTTCTCAGTGCAGTGCATCTGCCACAGGTTCATGCAGCTGGGGCTGCTCTTTGTCTTATACTGGGCCTGGTGTTTGGTGCTGGAATAGTTTGTCATGTTCAGCCCCAAGTAGACCTTTTTGCCAGAAGACCGTAGTGCCAGAAAAACCTTCCTGAGACAGAGTCTCACTCTGTTGCCCAGGCTGGAATGCAGTGGTGCACTCTCGGCTCACTGCAACCTCCGCCTCCAGGTTCAAGTGATTCTCCTGTCTCAGCCTCCCAAGTAGCTGGGACTACAGGCATGTGCCACCAGACTTGGCTAATTTTTGTATTTTTAGTGGAAACAGGATTTCAGCATGTTGGCCAGGCTGCTGTTGAACTCCTGACCTCAGAGACTCATCTTTATAAGTAGATCAAATGCACAGTGAGTGACATTCATGACAGTCAACAAATAGAGTTAACCAAGCTGGCTGATTCTGGCCTTACTTTGTAAAAACTGCCTTAATGTAGCAATTGATCGTGAAGAAAATATGTATGCTCAAAAATACATATGGCCATTACATGAGACAAAAAGAACATCTCAAATAGGGTTTTCTGCTATGAATAGTGTTTCACAAGATGGGGCCCATGGGCCATGTGCATCAGAATGATAGTCTACTTATGAAACACAGATTCCTGGGCCCCATCCTGTCCTCACTGAACTACATCTCCTGGTGGAAGGGCCCTGGGATCTGCACTTTTGGTATGCTTCTAGAGTGATTCTGATGTTTACTGAAGGTTGAGAACTGCGAACCTGTGGGATTAATAATGACTTGAGAATCTGAGAGGTGTCACAATGATGTCGGTAGAGGTATGGTGGTTCCCATGTAAAACATCCATCATTGGCACTACCACGGGGGAACTCTGGAGTCTAAATTCCAGCTCAATCTTTGGCAGGGGGTCCATTGTGCTGAGGAGATCCTCAGAAAAGGAACAGGCTATTTCAGGACACGGGGATGTGGAGCAGTCTGGTATGCTTGTGAGCTGCACTCTGCATCAGGTGACTTGAGCACAGTCATAAAGTGGGTTCTGGGGAGAGCACTGGACACCTGTGACTTTGGCCAGGTGTGTCTGCACATGGTGGGTGGTAGGAGGAAGCTGCTGTGCTGATGAACCAGTCTTTGCATACCAGGCAGTTTTCAACTTTGCTAAGTATCACATAAAACACAAGGCTGGAGGGGCAGGAAGGGGCTGAGACCAGGAGGGTGCACTAAGTGTGGATCCCCGAGGCTTCGATTCTGTCTTGAAGGGAATAGGGTGCCGTGAAAGGACACAAGCAGGCCTGGTCAGAGCGGCATTTATTGCTGTCTTCATTCGAGTAAAATGTGACAAGGGGCTTTCTACCCATGCTCCTTGAGCAACTCCGTCACTAAACTCTGCATACAACACTCCACCTTCTTTATCATCAGGACAGCCTCAAATCCCGAGGCTGGATGGAATTGGTAGAACCAGTTCTGGCATCAGACAGCCTGAGTTTGTAAGTGGGCCCTGTTACTTATTAGCTGTGTGAGTACGGGCAAGTTGCTTTCCATCTTGGAGTCTTAGATTCCTAATCTATGAAATGGGTTGATAATATCTACCTCTGGGAACAAACTAGCGAACAGACGAAAGCCCTAAGCACAATCCCTAGCATGCAACAAGTGCTTCTAACAGGGTGGCAACCACTGGATGCCAGTGTCTTACTGTGAGCCGTAGGTAATAGCTCCTCCAGGCACCAGCTTTGGGATGGGAGCAGCTGAGAGCCATTCCACCTGGCCCTGATCCTCCCTGGATCCTACCCTGGGCATGATCTCTGAGTGTTGTTTGTCTGTTTGTCTTACAGGCATCATCTCTGAAGTGTATCGCTTAGTTCAAGTCTTGGAATCTTTTCACATCCACCATGAGCACCCCTCACCTCCTGGCCTTGCTGCTCCCAGGATCCCCGCAGGGTGAAAACAGAAGCAAGCCCCCAGGCATTCCATACAACTTCTCTGACCATTGTCAGGATTCTGTGGATGTGATGGTCTTCATCGTGACTTCCTACAGCATTGAGACCGTTGTGGGGCTCCTGGGCAACCTCTGCCTGATGTGTGTGACTGTGAGGCAGAAGGAGGCCAATGTGACCAACTTGCTCATCGCCAACCTGGCCTTCTCTGACTTCCTCATGTGCCTCCTCTGCCAGCCGCTGACCGCCGTCTACACCATCATGGACTACTGGGTCTTCGGAGAGACCCTCTGCAAGATGTCGGCCTTTATCCAGTGCATGTCGGTGACGGTCTCCGTCCTCTCGCTCGTCCTCGTGGCCCTGGAGCGGCATCAGCTCATCATCAACCCAACAGGCTGGAAGCCCAGCATCGCGCAGGCCTACCTGGGGATAGTGCTTATCTGGGTCATTGCCTGCGTTCTCTCCCTGCCCTTCCTGGCCAACAGCATCCTGGAGGATGTCTTCCACAGGAACCACTCCAAGGCTGTGGAGTTCCTGGCGGATAAGGTGGTCTGTACCGAGTCCTGGCCACTGGCTCACCACCGCACCATCTACACCACCTTCCTGCTCCTCTTCCAGTACTGCCTCCCACTGGGCTTCATCCTGGTCTGTTATGCACGCATCTACCGGCGCCTGCAGAGGCAGGGGCGTGTGTTCTACAAGGGCACCTACCGCTTGCGAGCTGGGCAGATGAAGCGGGTCAATGCGGTGCTGGTGGCGATGGTGGTGGCCTTCGCCGTGCTCTGGCTGCCTCTGCATGTGTTCAACAGCCTGGAGGACTGGCACCATGAGGCCATCCCCATCTGCCATGGCAACCTCATCTTCTTGGTGTGCCACTTGCTTGCCATGGCCTCCACCTGCGTCAACCCATTCATCTATGGCTTCCTCAACACCAACTTCAAGAAGGAGATTAAGGCCCTGGTGCTGACTTGCCAGCAGAGCACCCCCACAGAGGAGCTGGAGCATCTTCCCCTCTCCACAGTGCACACAGAAGTCTCCAAAGGGTCCCTAAGGCTAAGTGGCAGGTCCAACCCCATTTAACTAGGTCTAGGGCTTCTCCCTGCCCTGTCCCTTGCCTTTCACTTAGCTAAGTGGGAACACTGCAAGCTGGGGTGGCACCCAGCATTCCTGGCTTTCTGCGGCCCAGATAGGCTGGCAAGAGCTGTTTTTGCATCCATTGCATCATGAGGATTGGCATTCTGATGCTTCAGCTGTTTGTTCCTGGGAGAATTCTAAGCACAGATTCCAGAGGTCACAGTAAGCCTTGCAGCTTGAGTTGAAAGATGCCAGAGCCGGAGACATCTGCTGGTAGCAGGCAGGGTTCATTCTGGTGACACAGCAACAGATGCCTGGCCTGGGAACCCAGGGATTTCACCTCCACAAGTGAGACCACAAGGCCACTGTGGGGTGAGGGAAGGTGCGCTTGGAGTCAGAGCTCTGGACCTTGGTCAACTCCTTGCCTCTGTGAGAGATAGTGCTTCAGAAGTGGAAAAGAATTCTGCATATACAAAGCAGTGAGATTACTGTCATATCGCTAGAGCATCCAGCTGAAGAGAATGGATCTGGTAGTCTTGGGTCACAGCCTTCTGCACCAGGAATTCCAGGACTCACTTCCTACTCCATCCCTTTTCTCTATCACTGTGTCTTCCGTCTTACATGGAAATCAGCCTGCAAGTTCCTCTCCTCGATGAGAGGTGAGCACCTTGCAGGGGAAACCCATATAGTCATGGAGCTTGTGTCCTATATGCCATGAACAGGCCCTGGCACAGGGAGAAAGCTCCAGGGGAGTTTTCCATGGTGGGTTGATGGTAAAGGTGCCACTCACTGCTGAATGTCTGGTGCTGGACAGGAGTCCAGCATGGGAAGGGGCCAGGGCTCAGGCTGCTGCAGCCACAGTCTCCTGCCTGCCCTTCCTTGCCTCTCAGGACCTCATGTGATATGGCAGCTGGACTGAGACTCTGTGGCTCTCCCCATTGTTCACCCTCTACAGAGGCCTCCAGAACTCAAGGCCATGGCTGCAGCCTCCGTCACTCCATGCTCTGACCACTGAACTGACTTGCCCCAGATAATGTGCCACGAATCTTCCAAAGCTTCCCCAGGATACTGGGCATCCCAGTGGCCTTCATTAGGATCGGAGCAGGGAGTCCTGGGAGTCTGACTTCATGGGGCACTGGCTGAAAAAGACAGGGGTCCCCTTCCTCCAGCCAGCCAGGGAAAAAAGAGAAAGGGCTCAAATGAGTGTGAATATCTTACCTTGGGGGTGTGGCCCAGTCCTCTGGGTGCTGGACCAGGCCCAAGGCTTCATCTGTGTATGGACCAGACAGCCTGTCGTTGCAGGGAAGGAAAGGCCAAGACTGCTGCTGGGCTGCCTTGGATGGGGTGTCTCTGCATGGCTCTGTTGGCTCAGACCAACCCTCCAGCAGACTGGACTGTGGCTGGCCAACTATATCTTCCCAGGGCAGGGTGTTCACGTGCTGGAACCCTGGAGGGGCCTCATTGTGAGGTGGCTTTGGTTCTGCACAGGGGGTCTGGCACAGGGCTCTCACCCCTGACCAAGAACCCGTGCAGCTGACACCCAAGACAAGTGCTCTTCGAACCAGCATCTCCCTTCCTGGAGCTGTTTAGCTTATCCCTTCTTTGGGTCACATTTCCCATTCAGTTCCTTTGTTCATTTTTGTGTTGGATTTTGGGCAGATTTCTTGAGCCATGCTCTTGGATACAGTTTGTGATTGTTCTGTGGTGCCATCTGATGCTGGTCACCGCCTGCTCAAAATAGATGGGTCCCGGAGCAAAGCCCAGGCTCTGGGACCCATCTATTTTGTAAAAAGGTCACATGTGCAAAGCAATCCCCAAATGCCAGAGGAGCCAAGAGACTAAAGAAGGAAGCAGACAAATCCAGTTTGTTAGTATTGGGTGATTTTTATTTATTTACTTTTGAGACAGAGTGTCACTCTGTCACCCAGGCTAGAGTGCAGTGGCACGATCTTGGTTCACTGCAAATTCCACCTCCCAGGTTCAAGCGATTCTTCAGCCTCAGCCTCCTGAGTAGCTGAGACTACAGGTGCGCACCACTGCATCTGGCTAATTTTTGTATTTTTAGTAGAGATGGGGTTTCGCCATGTTGGCCAGGCTGGTCTTGAACTCCTGACCTCAGGTGATCCACCCACCTCAGCCTCCCAAAGTGCTGGGATTACAGGTGTGAGCCACTGTACCCAGCCAATATTGGGTGATTTATTGAGGGAACTTACAAGCAGAAGGGTGGTCTTGAGTCTTCACTGTTACTCTCGGACCCAAGGCTTATATACCATAGAAAAGGATATACATGCTCCAGCAAGACAATGAATGGCAGTGTGCCACAGCAGGCAAGAATGCCATGTGGACCATAACCCAGAATTTGCATGATAACATCAAGCTTGCTTTGATCTAAAAGCAGGAATATATATTCTTATACTCGGGACAGTAAATAAAGTAGGAATCGGGAGGCATTCATGCGACTGGGGCTAATCAGAAGTCAACATGGCAAATCCATCTTGGGATGGAGTCACTTTTGTCTTCACATCATCCCAGAAAGATGTCATTGTCCAAGCTTCCCAAGGAATTGGGGGCCTCAGGCCCCCCGGATTCTGCACAAGTGCCTGGAGCTGCTCCTTATTATTAGTCTCGATGGTGCCAAGAAGCTGGCGACAAAGATGATTTCGGGTGCAGACATGCTTGAGGATGGAGGGCCAGGCCAGGCATCTGGGGAAGGTGCTTGGTGCTTGGAATTGGGTAGAAGTCTCACTGAGTGTCATCTGTGCCCCAGCATCACCTGGAGCTTGTAGGTATGTAGAGTCCTTGTTGCTAGCCCAGCTCGATTTAATCTGAATCCACATTTTATCAGGATCCCAGGTTAATTGACACACATTAAAGTTTGAGAAGCTCTGCTCTAAGAAACAGATTGCCCTGGAGTCTAGAATCACTGGAGAAGCAACTGTAGACACCCATCTTAGTTCTGGAAACATCTCTAAAACTGTTATTGCTGAAAAGGTGCATTCAGTTTTGGTTGTCTGTCTCATCTCTGGCTGCATGTGGTCATATTTCTTGTGAGACCTTTATATTCTTTTGATAAATATTTGCCATATGAATAGTTTCCATAGATATGTTCATAGCAAACATGCCTTTTTGTATTCTGCTCTATTTCACTTAAAACTGTATCAATGGGCCGGGCGCGGTGGCTCACGTCTGTAATCTCAGCACTTTGAGAGACTGAGGCGGGCGGGTCACGAGGTCAAGAAATCAAGACCATCCTGGCCAACATGGTGAAACCCTGTCTCTACTAAAAGTACAAAAAATTAGTCAGGCATGGTGGTGCGTGCCTGTAGTCCCAGCTACTTGGGAGGCTGAGGCAGGAGAATTGCTTGAAACCAGAAAAATGGAAGTCACAGTGAGCCGGGATCGCGCCACTGCACTCCAGCCTGGCGATAGAGCGAGACTCTGTCTCAAAATAAATAAATAAATAATAAAAACTGTGTCAACAGTTTTCTTTTTTATCTTGCTAGATATCATTTTTTTTTTTTTGAGATGGAGTTTCACTCTTGCTGCCAAGGCTGGAGCGCAATGGTGCAATCTCAGCTCACCGCAACCTCTGCCTCCCAGGTTCAAGCAATTCTCCTGTCTCAGCCTCCTGAGTAGCTGGGGTTACAGGCACCTGCTACCACATCCAGCTAATTTTTTTTTTTTTTTTGTACTTTTAGTAGAAATGAAGTTTCACTATATTGGCCAGGCTGGTCTCAAACTCCTGACCTCAGGTGATCTGCCCACCTCTGCCTCCCAAAATGCTGTGATTATAGGTGTGACCCACTGTGCCCAGCCTAAATATCATTTTTGATGGTTGCTTATGAGTGTAAAAACTGTCCCAATGAAAGCCAGCACCTCTCAATATCTCTAGCTCCCGGGATGTTGGGGGAGCATCTCTAGCCAGCAAGTGGACCCTCTGCTACCCATTGTGGGAGGAACCCATCTTACAGAGGAGGATCATGACTGGAATTGGAGATTCACACCACAAAGACTGACTGGGAACCCTCAGAGGGTGCAAAACTTTATCACGTCCTGGCCGTGAGTACTAAATCCTGCCTAATGCTAGTCTTTCCTTTTTAGAGTATTGATGTGGCCTTTTCTTTTTTCATTATAAAAGTAGTCATATTCATTCTGAAAGATATACAATATACACAAAAATAAAATGAAAAAAATTATCAAGAGTTTCACCACTCAAACATAATCACTGTTTACATTTTGGGGAATCATTTTAAAAGTTTTTATATGCATAGTCATATATACATATGTCTGTTTTTTAAAAAAATGCTTGAGATCATAGTGTATCCATATGGGTACTTATATATTTAAGGACTGTTTTATATCTTTTTTGTTTAGCCTGATAGGAATTTTTATTCACTTGTTTATTCATTAAACAAATATGTCCGACACCATGTTAGCTGCGGGGATACAGTGGTTAGTAATCAGACATTGTCCCTGTTCTATGGAGTTTGGAGTCCACTGATAGATATATCCTTTATCCTTAATCATCCTCTGTTGTGGCATTCTGAGCTGTTTCTAGACCTGTTGCATAGAGTTTTATGATGAACGTCTATGCAAAGAACCTTTTCTATATTTGGAATTATTTCCTCAGGAGAGATTTCCGGAGGTGGAATTAACAAAGGCACGGACATTTCTCAAGGCTCTTGATGTGTACTGCAAAATTGATTTCCAAAAAAGGGCTGGAACAATTTGCAGTCCCTGAAGAGTGCCCATTTCACCGTACCATGGCAACTGTTGGGGATTTACCACTAACCAAAAGACTTTGACCTGAATCGCCTGGACTGGAGGGCGTCCCCGCTCCTGCCTCCAGGTCCAGCAAGCACTGGGGGTTCTGACCTTTGTAATGTTAGTTTTACCCTGTCCCTCTGTGAAATCTTCGGGGGCTCCACACAGCCTTTAGGGTTGCAGGACCATATAACTTATCCAAACAGGGATACTTGAGCATGAAAGGGGCTGCCATGAATAATCACACTGGGACAACAGGCAAAATCACCCTAGGAAATGGGAACATGAGGTCATCCTACTATAAATAAACCCAATCCCTTTAACATAGCTTGAATTCAACCCTCTCCACCATCTGGCCCCAACTTACCTTTCCAATCTCTATGCATCCTGACATATCACATGATCCAGTCATAATGGGCCTATAATTACCAACCATGTTTTGGGTGTCACTGTCTCTGTACATGTGCTCCTGCCATTCCCTCCTCCTGCCTCCACCCACTCCACCCCCGACCAGGCTGCAATGCCCCCTTGCCCTTCTGTGTAGGTCCAAATCCTACCCTTGCTTCAAAACACACATTAAATAGTACCATTGAATACTGCTTTCATTCGACAAACATTTACTGACTGCTTATGATGTGTCAGGCATATAGGGCACAAGACTGAAAACATCCCACCTGTGGAACTTTAATTTGTGTGTGCAACTGTGACAACTGGTCCTAAATATGGACACAAAATGATGTGTCGGAGAGTCTGCCCTGTTATGGGTTTGAATAGACACACCTACCACTCCACAAGGTTGTGAGCTCCTTAAGGGCAACATCCAAAAGGCTCATCCTCCACCCCTGCAGAAGTTCTGACACACCCTTGGATAGAGCAGGCACTTAAGCATTTGCCAAGTGAAGAATTAATACTAAAAAAGCGTACCTATTCAGTCTGCAAGAGTTTTCTAACAACCAACTTGGGGTTCTCCATGAATCTGAGATAAAAGGAAGCCTGAATTTCCACATACCTTAGAGAAACACCCCCAGGCCCTACCACTGTGACTCTTGTTCCACTCTGATGCTGGATGAAACTGAAGTCACGGGATTCACTGATTGCTGCTTCTTGTGAGGTAGAGTGACTCATCCAAGGTCACATAGCTAGTGACTGAGCCACTGGAGCAGTCAGGAGGTGACACAGGAAAGACTCAGAATTGCATGAGTGGATAAGTCACCAAAGGAGTCACTGGAGCAGAGGGGTCTGGAGGGGGAGGTGACCCTGAGAGCTGGAATGGCCAGAGAAGAACAAACAAGCTAATAGCCCCAAAAACCTCAATTGTTCCCAGATCCCATTTGCTGTCCTCTGAAGACTATTATTCTCACTCCGTCAGTGTTCTCTGCTCCTTTTTGCACAAAACTCCTCCACAGCCTTGTCTAATCCTTTTTTCTCTCTATCTTTTTTTGTTCTTTTAGAGACAGGGTCTTGCTCTGTCACCCAGGCTGGAGTGTAGTGGCACGATCATAGCCCACTGCAACCTCGAACTCCTGGGCTCAAGTGATCCTCTCAACCCAACCTCAGCCTCCTGAGTAGCTAGGACCACAGGTGCATACCACCATGTCCAGCTAATTAAAAAATTAAATATATATACATTTAATTATATATATGTAATTTTGGTAGAGACTGGGTCTTCCTACATTGCCCAGGCTGGGGTTTCTTTTCTTTTTTTTCCTGTTTTCTTTGTATAGACCAAGTCTCTCTCTGTTGCCTAGGCTGGTCTTGAACTCCTGGCCTCAAGTGATCCTTTTGTCTCGGCCTCCCAAAGTGCTGGGATCGGCAGGGTATACCGTCCCTGGCCCTCTGTCTAATCTTGAAACTTCCATTTCCTCTCCTTTTATGTGCTCACCAGTCCATTCATACAGTCCTTGCCAAGGTCATCGACGACCTCCATGTTGCCAAATCCTGTGGCCAGTTCTCAGTCTTGTCTGATATGGTCATCAGCAGTATTGGGCCGTTGGTCACTTCCTTCTCCTTGACACTCCCGCATGTGGCTTTCTCAGGGAATCATGCTGGTGGCTCTTCCTGCCTCACTGGGCTCTCCTTCCCCATCTCCTTTCCCAGACTCTTGCTGCCCTGACTTGGGGACATTGGCGCATCCCCACATCCCCAAGGAGAGCCCTGGATGTCCTCTCATTTCCTTGGTGAGCTCACCCAGTCTTCTGGTGCCAAATGCCCCCAAATGTGTCTCCAGTCTAGACTCCTCCCTAACCTCCGGATGTGGGTGTGCAGCGTGCTTTGTGTTTCCTCGACACCAGTCGGTGTCTCAAACTTGGCACATTCAAAAGCAAACTCCAGATTTGTCCCCACTACCTCCTTCCTCAGTGTCCCCCTTTTCAGGAAAGGAGAAGGCCTGCTTTGCTTCTGCTTGGGCCACAGTCTTTGGGATCACCTCCTGTTCACACCCCACATCCAATCTATCAGTGAGTTCTTAAGCACTGCCTTCAAAATGTCCTCAGAATGACCACCTCTTACTGCCTCCAGGCTCTGTCCTCAGTTCAAGCCACCATCCTCCCTACTGAGATCATGGCAGAGGACTCCTTTCTGGCCTCATTCAACAGAGTGATCCATTGAAACCAGTCAGGTGCCTGTTTCAAAAACTCTGTTCAAAACCCTCCAGTGGCTTTCCATCATGCTCAAGGAAAACGTCACAGTCACAGTCTGCACCTTCCCCTCACCCATTCCTCTTCAGCAGTGTTTGCTTCTCTGCTGTTTTTTGAACAGGCTGAGACCATTCCTGCCTCAGCCTTTTCTACTTCTTACTCTTGCTGCTTAGAATGCCACCCCTTGATACCAACTTTCTCCCTTGCTCCCTTCACCTGAAGTGAACCTTTATTACAAGAGTAGTTTCTTGCCTGGGCATGGTAGCTTGTGTCTGTAATCCCAGCATTTTGGGAGGCCAAAGCAGGGGGATCACTTGAGCCCAGTCACTGTTGAGACCAGTCAAGACAACATAGTGAAACCCCATCTCTGCAAAGTTTACAAAAATCAGTTGGGCGTGGTGGCACAAGCCTGTATCCTGAGCCACTTGGGAGGCTGAGGTGGGAGGACTGACTGAGAGCAGAAGGTTGAGGCTGCAGTGAGCTGTGACTGCACCATTGCACACCAGCCTGGGCAACAGAGTGAAACCTTATCTCAAAAGAAAGAAGAGTAATTTTTTAAGCATCCTGTAAAAATATAACCATCTTCCCTCTCTCTTCCCTCTTCTGCCCACTTTCTGCCGCAGGACTTTGCACATTGGCTGGTTCCTTGTTGAGGGTCTCTCTCCCTCACTAGAATGTGGGCCCCATGGAAGCAGGCATGCAGATGTTTTATTGACTGTCCAGCTCTCAGCAAGAACAGCCATTCATGAGAGGTTCAGAAGACATAGCCATAGTATAAGTGAATTTCCAACTGTTATAGTTCATCTCTGGAGAGCTGCCTTTCAACCTTTTTTTTTTGTGGCGAGCAAGCATCTGGCTTTGTAGCTGTTTGGTCCCAAGTGTGACAGCCACTGTCTGCTAACTGTGTGACCTGAAGCAGCTCCCTTTGCCTCCTGGTTTCTGGTTCCTACTTGTAATAATAAATACTGGCTGCCATGTATTTAGTGCCCCAAACCCTGTGCCAGATGCTTTATATATACATTGCCTTCCCTCAATCCTGAGATCAGGTAGAAGAAGAAACTGAGGCTTATAGAGGTGAAATAGTTCTTTCCACATTTTCAATAAGAGTCACACTTGAAATCCAGTCAGTTGTCTTCCAATGTTGATGACTTAGACTGTTGTAGCAGGAAAGACAGTTGGCCAGATGATCCCCAAGTGGCCTTGAAGCTCCTAGCCAGAGAGTTTGAGTTTTATGGGCAATGGAGAGGCAATGAAGAGTTTTAAGCAGGAGAATGGCATGGTCAGGTTACAATGGAGGAAGAGCAGTCTGGATGGATTGGCCTGCATTCCCCAGAAAGCAGAAGCTGAGGCAGAGGTCTATGGACTTTTCCTTTATTATAGAGAAAGATCCCAGGGAACAGAATGAGGAATATGGGGAAGAAGACAGGGAAGGAGGGAGAGCTGATCTGAAGCTGTGCTACTGAGCTGGCAGCTGATTCCTCGATATCCCTTACAACCATCTCAGGACAGTTTGGGTGGAAAAAGAGGTAAGAACTCATCCATCGGCTCCCGTGTTCCCTTGGCAAAGGTTCGTCCATGGAGTATTACCTCCCCACACTCTGGGAGCTGCATAGGAACGCTGAACGTACCTGGATGTGAACAGAGCAGCTCCTGCGGAGGTGAGAAGGGTGTTCAGGGCGTGAGATGAGGTGAGTTCTCTCAGAACTGGTGCCACCATGGGCGCTAGACCCGGGGGCCAGTGAGGACAAGAAGGTCAGAAACAGCGCATAAACAGCAGCTGGTTCAGGGTCAGAGGAGGCGGTGTGAGCTGAATTGTGTCCCACCAAACTCACACATTGAATTCCTAACCGCCAGTACCTACCTTTGGAGGTAGAGTCATCACAGAATGTGATTAGTGGAGACGAGGTTGTACTGGAGTATAGTGGGTCCCTAATCCAATATGACTGGTGTGCTTATAAAAAGAGGAAATTTGGACAGAGACACACACAGGGAGGATGTGTTGTGACAATGAAGGCAGAGTTCAGGGTAGTCCTTCCACAAGCCAAGGCATGCTGAAGATCAAAGTGAACCACTAGAAGCTGGGGGAGGGGCACCCAACAGGCTTCCGCACAGCCCTCCGAAGGAACCAGCCCTGCGGACACCTTGACCTTGAACTCGCAGCCTCCAGGACTGTGAGACCGTAAGTTTCTGTTGTTTTAGCCTGTCTGTGATGTTTTGTTGTGGCAACCCCAGGAAACTAACAGAGAAGGTGAGATCGGGAGCAGGGAGGCCCATTCATTGCAGACATCCTGTCAGTCAGGCGCTCAGTAGCTGGAGAAACACCCAAACTCAAGTGGGTGACGGCAAGATGGGGAACTTACCGGCTCATGGAATGGGGCTCTCCAAAGGAAGTTCTTTGACTTCAGCCTTGGTTCAAGGGTTTGAACGAGGATGGTAGGGCTCTCCAGTCTTGCCCCCTCGTCTCCACATGTTTTGAACTGCATGTTTGTATGCCCACAGAATTCCTGTGTTGAAATCCTAACCTGCAATGGGATCTGGAGGCAGAGGCTTTGAGAAGTGATTAGATTTAGATGAGGCTATGGGGGTTGTTCATGATGGGAGTAGGCCCTTACAAGAAGAGACCAAAGAGCATTTTCTCTCTCTGTCTGTCTTTCTCTCTTTCTATCTGTCTCTCTCTCTGCCATGTGAACATACATCCGAGAAGCATCCGTCTGCAACCCAGGAAGACAGCCCTCACTAGGAAACAAGCAGGCCAGTACCCCAGTCTATGAAACTTCCCAGCCTCCAGAACTGTGAGAAATAAATTTCTATTGTTTATAAGCCACGCAGATTAAGGCATTTTGTCACAGCAGCTGGAACAGACCAAGAGAGATGCCTGAGTCTTGATCTCTGGAGAGAGCATTGGCCAAGGCCAACCCAGCCATGAGAGAGAGAGAAGCAGGGCTGGGCTGTGGCTGGCTCGGGTGTGGATGGATCCAGAGCTGGGGGCGGGCCAAAGGAAGCCAGCTCCCCAGGGCTGGATCTGGTGAGAGGACATGGAGGTCAGCAAACAAGTTGGGGTCCGGAGGCAGGGTAGGGAGTGGGGTTCAGCAAGGAGGTCTTAGTGGACAGGATGGGGCAGCAGGCAAAGGAGCTAGTTCTCCAGAGCTGAGACCAGAAATGACACAAGGTAAAGGGCCCTTCACCTGTGTTCTGTGGCCTCACTTCTGCAGAGAATCGAGGCCAGCTTCAAGATCAAGCTTCCTGGCTGGAAGCTGGGAGTGGTTGCTGTGGTTCACTGAGTTGCCGGATACCGTGATGACTGAGGAAATGCTGGAGAGACTTGGGAGTCCCCCAAAGAAGAAATCTGATTCTTACGGCCCTGCAGAGAGGCAGTCTGGAAGGCCCTTCTTTCTAGAGTATCTCTTCAAGGTTCTGATACACCTCACAACTCCTGCAAATACAGACAGACTGGACTGGGGCTCCTGGGTCCAGAGGAGATATTGGGAGAGGGTCGGTGGAGCACAGCAAGGTGTGCGCTTGGCCGGCAGCAGCCAGCACTCCCGGCCTGGGCAGCTGAGCAGGCATTTGCTGGGGGGACTTGACAATGAACCTGGAGCAGGAGGGTGTTTGGGAGCGTGGCTGCATAATCGTGGCCTTGAGGTTTCTTGTTTAAATGTCACCACTTGTTTGAAACTAATTCCTGTCAGACTGTGAAAAGTTTATCAGTGTAATTGGGTGCTGGCACAAAGCTCTCTTAAAATACATATCCTTCCATTCGGAAAGCTGTTAATGGGGCATTTGATTAGGCATCTTTTTGACTGCCAAGGAAACAGTACTGAAAGTAAGGGCATGCATTCAGAACAAAGAACTCTCACTTGAGGGTGAAACCTCTGCAATAGCTGTATCTCCCCCACCAGATAGTGTGCTTTGTGATGGCTGGCAGCCTGTGCCCCTTGGAAATGTCATTTCCAGCCCCTTCTGGGTTTATGACTGAGGAGTGGGTGGTGGATCTACAAAGGATTTCCCAAAGAGAGGGCCTCCTTTATAAACCTTTTGTTCTGTGGACTGACCCACCTGTCCCACCCCATACCTGCAGTGGGTGGGAAACTTGCACCTTAACTGGGCAGCTGTGAGCACCAGTTTTTTCCCCAAATTCCTGGGCGCTGGCTGAGCCTGCTGCCATTTGGTGGGGGGGGGGGGGTCTTAACCACATCCTGATGGAGAAAATGCAGAGGTTTTCTCATCAGCGTATTTAATGATTCAGAGGCAGGGTCTATCCCACTTTTTGTCCAGTATGTAGCTTTAAAACATTTACACACAACATGGGACAGTATGACATGAAAAGAGAGAGGTTTATAGCGGGAGATGGGAATAGCGCCAGCCCTGCATATGGAGTGAGCCTCTCCAGTCCTGAATTCTTTGGCGTCCTGCAAGCTGCTTGTCTGGAAAACGGCTGCATCTTGCTACCTTGATTCTTGGCCTTCCAGAAACTGGACTCCTGGCCCATCTTTTCACCTCTCTGGAGAAACAAACAACAAACAATATTCTTGTCATAATTCAAATTCGCTATGATATAAAGCTGCTTTAAAAATAGTGAAACGAAAATTAAAATTTATTTCATTTCTTGAGCTGACATTTCAGATAGCCCAGGGGCCTCCCACTAAACTCGAAGGTAATGAGTCTCTGCTCAGTCTCACCTCCCGGGCTTCTGGTCAAGCATGAATCTGAGCTCCATTCAACTCCTCCCTGGTCTTCTGAGCTCTAGGCATAAAGGTTCAATGTGAACTCGTGGAAAGGGCTCAGGCTTTTCAGTCAACAGATCCGAATTCCTATGAGGACTGTCTCATAGTCCTTGGTCTCAGTTTCCATATTTGTACAGTGAGGATCACGATACAGTGTTAGGGCTGGGCAGAAAGCCCCCAGACTGGCTTAGGACAGAAAGGATGGTGGTTTGGGTTCCAAGGGAGGGGGCTGGACAATGAAACCACAGCTGTCCAGTGTGGGGGCCACGGGCCACATGCGACTCCTGGGCACGTGAAATGGAACTGGGACAAATTGAGATGTGCCAAGTGTAAACTGCACATTGAATTTCAAAGACAGCCCCTCCAAAGAATGTGAAGTCTCTCATTAATCATTTTTATATTGATTATATGTTGAAATAGCAATATTTTAGATATATTGGGTTAAAGTATGAAAATCAACATCAACCTTTTCCTTTCACTATTTTTTAGAGCAGCTTTATAGTCACAGTGAAATGGAGCAGAAAACACAGTGATTTCCCATATCCTTCCTGGGCCCCAAACACACACAGCCTCCCCATTAGCTACACCATCCGCAGAGTGGTCTGTTTGTTGCAGGTGATGCCAGACTCCATGGTTTACACCAAGCTTCGCTCTTGGTGTTGTATGTTCTATGTGTTTGGACAAATGCATCATGACACGTATCCATCATCATAGTGTCACACAGAACAGTTTCATGGCCCTGAAAATCCTCTGTGCTTTACCTAATTATCACCTCCTTTCCTGTTAAACCCTGGCAACCACTGATTTTTTTTTTTTTTTTTTTTTTTTTTTTACTGTCTCCATAGTTTGGCCTTTTCCAGAATGCCATGTAGTTGGAATAATACAGTTTGTTGTCCTCTCAGATTGGCTTTTTTTTAACTTAATAATAAGGATTTCAGGTTCCTCCATTTCTTTTCATGGCTTGACAGCTCATTTTTTTTTTTTATAGCTGAGTGATATTCCATTGTCTGGATGTGCCAAAGTTGACCTTCTCAAGGACATCTTGGTTGCTTCCAAGTTTTGGCAATTACGAATAAAGCTGCTATAGACATCCATGTGCAGGTTTTTATGTGAACATAAGCTTTAACTCCTTTGGGTAAATATCAAGGAGTGCTTTAGCTGGACTGTATGGCAACAGTGTGTTTAGTTTTGTAAGCCAGTGCCCAACTTCAGCCCATTTCTGGTTTCCCTATTCCCTGCAGGCTGGCCTCACAAAGTTGGTCTCCTGCAGAGCTCCAGGGAAGCTGGTTTTGGCTGCATCTGAAGATGATTCATGCTGGTAGGAAACCGCTGTGTCATAGGCTGGAACTCCAGCTCCTGACCTTGCTGGAGTGGGGCTGCTGCTCCCTGCAACCCTGCCCCCACCTTCCGTGAGCTGGAAGAGCAGGGCCAATGGCCAGGGTTCTGCCATACAGCACTACGACCGGATCCCAAGCTCTGATCCCACCGGGCCAGGGACTCTGCTTCCCTGATCATGTCAGCCCAAGGTCTGGGGTCGCTCTCCTGGAGTCTGACGTCAGCCTGACTAGGTTCCAGTGTGCTGCCCTGGAACGGGTAATATGCTTGTTCCTGAGCTTATCTCTGTGGATTTTCCCCGACGAACCCTGATCTAGCAGGCAGTGTGTGGGCTAAGTACTTTCCCCTTGTTTGCTCAAGGAGTTTGGGGCCCCAAGACCATTTCCACAGCCTTTTGCTTCGGCTTGCAAAAGGGAGGCTGCTCTCACTCTCTTCAGCTTGCTAAAGGGAGGCAGAGTTCTGGGGAAGGCAGGCACTTGGGGGGTGGTGAAGGTTGCCTCTGTTTGCCGTGCTGACCGCCTCCTTGTAGACCTCTCCTGACTGCTCAGATCTCTCCCTGCAATGCGTTATCCACTCCTGCCCCCGACAACCCGGAAGCTATGGGGCTCTGGTCCAAGCCTCACACTTGTCCGGAAGAGGTGCCTGGGGCCCACAGAAGCCTTGTGAGATGATGGCAGCTGTCTTCTGATTGTTCAATGGATCTGCCACCTACTCAGAGAGGTCTAGAAGTTGCTAACTCTCTGTGAGCCTCAGATTCCATAGTAGTCAAATGAAGAGTTTGAACTAAAATATTTTTAAGAATTTGTGCTCTTCTAAGAGTCCATGATTTTTTAAAAGCTAATTTAATTTTTGAAATTTATTTTTCATTTTAAAATTTTTATTTATTTAAAAAAATCTTTTAGGTTTTGGAATACACATGAAGGTTTGTTAGGTAGGTAAACTCATGTCGTGGGGATTTGTTGCACAGATTATTTCATCACTCAGACACTGAACCTAGTACCGTATAGTTATTTTCCTGATCCTCGCCCTCCTCCTACCCTCCACCCTCAAGTAGGCCCCAGTGTATGTTGTTCCCCTCTTTGTGCCCATGGGTTCTCATCATTTAGCTTCCACTTACAAGTGAGAACATGTGGTATTTGGTTTTCTGTTCCTGTGCTAATTTGCTAAGGATAATGGTCTCCAGCTCCATCCATGTTCCTGCAAACGACATGATCTTGTTTTTTCTGATGGCTGCATAGTACTCCATAGTGTGTATGTACCACATTTTCTTTATCCAATCTACCATTGATGGGCATTTAGGTTGATTCCATGTCTTTGTCATTGTTAATAGTGCTGCGATGAACGTATACACATTCATGTGTCTTTATGGTAGAATGATTTATATTCCTTTGAGTATATACCCAGTAATGGGATTTCTAGGTTGAATGGTAGTTCTGATTTTAGGTCTTTGGGGAATTGCCTCACTGTTTTCTAATGATTGAACTAATTGACATTCCCACCAACAGTGTATAAGCATTCCTTTTTCTCCACAACCTTCCCAGCATCTGGTACTTTTTGAGTCTATGATGTATCTTTGTGGGAAATAGATAATGTTGTCGCCCTCCAGCCTCTCCGTGGAATGAGTTAGAGAACTGCCGACAAAGCCAGCATCAGGATCGAGCAGAGTATCCAGTGCATAGCAGGTGCTGAGTGATTTTTTGTTAAAATCATAGTCTCATTTGAATGAGGACTGTCCTGATTCTTCTGGCCCTGCACACATAGGCCAAGCTTGATTCCATGGCTCTTCCAGTTAATTTCCTCGTCTAAGTTAGCATTAGCCATGTCCATGTCGAGCTGTGCTGTTAAAAGCCAGAACAACAGCCTCATCGCTCCCATCGATGGGCATGTGGTGCTAGATAACAAGCCATAAATATCCAAACTGTTGAGAAAAATGTGAGATGAGTTGGGGTAGATGCATGTTGCCAGCCTGCCAGTCCAGGCCCCGTGCTGGCCTGGGTGCAGCCCTGTGTTCCATGATGCTGCCCTGTCTCCCGGTGTCAGGCTTGAGACTTCCCAGGCAACTTTTCCATGGGACTCTGGGCCGCCTCCTCCCTCCTGCCTTGCTTGAACTGGCCGCACACTCAGGACTGGGGAGTGTCAAAGTATCTGAGCCTTAGGGGAGCAACAAATGCAGAGCACATGAGGATTCCTCCTCTGAGGAGAGTTTATCCCGTAAGTAATGACATCACGATCCCCCAGCCTCCCAGCGTGGCGTCCTCATGGTCATCTTCATCTTCTCTTCCTCTGTAGGCTCTGCCTCTGCAGCTGCAAACCTGGAGAAGGCCCCATTAGGGAAATACTCCCCGTGACTTTGCCAGTCCCTGTTCTGGCCCTTCTTCCCCTCAGAGCTGAGCCCTGTGAGCGTGTTCTACACTCCTGGCCAACACACTCTCACTTTCTCTTTGCTTCTCAGCTGACAGGCATTTGCACGTCCCTGACTGCTGAAACTGCTCTACATAAAAGCCTGTCTCTATGAAAAATAAAAAAATTAGCTGGGTATGGTGGCGGGTGTCTGTAATGTCAGCTAGTTGGGAGGCTGAGGCAGGAGAATTTTTTGAAACCGGGAAGTGGAGGTTGCAGTGAGCCAAGATTGCGCCATTGCACTCCAGTCTGGGCACTAAGAATGAAATTTTCTCTCAAAAAAAAAAAAAAAAGCACAAATAGCATGGTCTTGCCATGCAATTTAGGTCTTTGCACTACTTGATCTTTGCAGCTTCATTTTTTTTTTTCTTTTTTTTTTGAGAGGGAGTTTTGCTCTGTTGCTAGGCTGGAGGGCAATGGTATGATCTAGGCTCACTGCAACCTTCGTCTCCTGGGTTCAAGCAATTACCTGCCTTCGCCTCCCGAGTAACTGGGGTTACAGGCGTGTACCACTATGCCTGGCTAATTTTTTTGTACTTTAGTAGAGACAGGGTTTCACCATGTTGGCCAGGATGGTCTTCATCTCCTGACCTCATGATCTACCTGCCTCGGCCTTCCAAAATGCTGGGATTACAGGCATAAGCCACTGTGCCTGGCTGATCTTTGCAGCTTTATTCTTGATATCACATCCCTGAAATCTCCTCTTCCCTTAGCTCCCATGGCACGACTCTGGCTAGGTCCTCTGTCCCTCACATATCAGGCTTGCCTGATTCTGCTGTAGTTTTTGTGTCCTGCCCCCACACACCCCATGAGCAATTGCAACTGTGCCCCATTCCCAGACTTACACCTTCTGTAGTCTCCATCTACCTGCAGGCTGGATGCCTCCACAGGGTGTTCCGCACATACCTCAAATGCAAGTCCAAAGCAAAATGTGGGTCCCTCTCGGATTCCAGCTAGATTTTCCATCACAGTTATTCCTGTTGTAAACCACTGAATTGCCTAGTTAGGGGCATCTGATTCAGTCTTGTTCCTTCAGCTTGGACTATCTCAGGAATCTCCTTCAACGGCATCTCCGCCTCCAGGCCTTTCGTCTAGTGATCCTTTCTCTGGACAAGGTCACACATCTGACCTTGACTCTCCCACTCGGCAGTTCCTGCCTTCTGCAGGATGGGGTCCCCTGGCCATTCACGGCTTCCCCCTGGCTGGCCTTCCTCTCCTGTATGCGCCGGGATGCCCTCTCACTTCCACCCCATATTGAATCCACAGACTCCTTATTTTTGGGCCCTCACATATGCCACATTGTGCCCAGCTCAATGCCTACCAAATCTCATGCTTTCCAATTCCAAGTTGACCTTCTCTGAAGACTTTCCCTGGCTCCCTCATTTCTTGTCTGCATCCCCAGATTTTGCACTCTGCCATGTACCTGTTGAGCACTCAGGGAATCTTAGAGCTGGAAGGATGGAAGACTCTCCATCTTTCCACCTGGCTGTAACCCCTGTAAGCAAAGGCTTTAGGCTGTTATCTCCTGGGCAGCTGGCACACTGCCTGGCCCCGAATAATGCCTCCTGAGAGGACAGTAAGTTGGTTTCCACCGTGAAGAACAGATGTTGGCGCTTGAAGATGAGCTGGCCTCCAAGAGGGGACCAGAAAGGTGCAAGGCCAGTGAATCATCTTCCCCACGGGGCAGCCAGTCAAGCCTCCAGAGGACTCCAGCAACAGCATGGAAAAAATAACTCTCTATATGAAGCATGGAAACTGGACTTCAGGTCCTAGGAGAATGGGGCTTGTCTGCCTCTATTTAAAAAAGCAGGACAGTATAATGTAAATTAAGCTCAATAAAAAGAGAGAGACAGAGAAGGAGAGAGAGAGAAGAAGGAAGGGAGGAAGGGAGAGTGGGAAGGAAGCGGGCAGGCAGGCCACTGTCCCCTGCCAATCCTTTGGGCACCGGCGGAAGCAGGTTCTACATCTTGGGCTCAGTACTTTATCACCTGATTGTACTTCCTCCACCTTTCCCCAGGCAGAACTGTTGACACAGGGATCTACAACATTTGTATATGTCAACACAGAAACCAATTAACAAATGCTTATGTTCCTGTGCAAATATGCAAACTTCCTTCTGCAGAAAGGGGTAGGCAGACACTTGGCGGTGTTTTTAGAAATGTTTAAGAAACACAGTCCAGGTGAGAGGCAGGCTGCTCTGCCCTCCTCTGGGACGGCGAGTACCTGGAACCATCTGTTTTTCTCTGTCTTCCCTGCTGTACTCTGAGCATGGGGTGGTCCTTATCCTTAGCTTCATCTTTATTAAAGCTGGCATTTTTGGCCAGGCTTGGTGGCTCATGTCTGTATTCCCAGCACTTTGGGAGGCCAAGGCAGACAGATCACTTGAGGTTAGGAGTTCGAGACCAGCCTGGCCAACATAGGGAAACCCCACTTCTGCTAAAAATACAAAAGTTAGCTGGATGTGGTGGTGTGTGCCTGTAGATCCAGCTACTTGGGAGGCTGAGGCACCAGGATCGCTTGAACTCGGAAGGCAGAGGTTGCAGTGAGCTGAGATTGTGTGACTGCACTCCAGCCTGGGCAACAGAGGGAGACTCTGTCTTAAAAAAAAGAAAAAAAAAGCTGATATTTTCTTCACTGCTTATGCTGTGCCAGATACATGCATTTGCTCATTTCACAATGAGAGAGAAATGACTATGTGTGTCATCAGTGAAGGAGGGTCATTCAGGAAGCATCATCAAACACCACCTACCAAGTGCCAGGACCTCGGTGACTGGAAGCCTCGCCACAGAGAAGGAAAGGCATGTGGAGAAGCTCAGAGCTTACAGGGGAGTCTAAATTTGATTGTAAGATTTCTGTACAAAATGCCTTTCTGTGTGCTGTATCATATGATGAGAGATAAGAAACATGCCAGTGTCCAGCCATCAGAGAAGTCTTGACGTGACAAGCTGCTTTTTAACAGCACTAGGAAAAGCTCGCGATCTAGTAAATATTTTAAAATCAGGATGCTAAGCCATGGAGTACGTGCCTCATTATTTGGAAGTGCATTTATACATTTGCAGAACAACAACACTGGAGGAAACACCCCAGTGATCGTGGCATTGTGGTAACATCTTTGTTTGTAGCTTTTATAGTTCTGAAATTAAAAATTCTTTATGCACCAGTGAAAAGCCTGTCCAGGAAGCTTGGTAGGATCCCTGTGCTCTTGGTGTTCTGTCATTGGAGGGGGGCCCCTGTGTCCTTGGTGTTCTGTCACTGGAGGCTGGTTTGAGTCATTCCGGTAGGAGAGCTGCCCTGAAGCAAAATGAAGGAGAAGCAGGAGATGCACATTGCTCAGCCTCGGACGCCTTCTGCGAAATGTTTTCCTGCAAGGCTGTGCTGATCCACCAGGTCCCCACCAGCTGGTGTGACAGGCACAGGGTTTGGAGCAGTGAGCGGGGTCCTAAAGGGATGGCGCTGTCTGCTGACACTTAGTGGCAGTCCACTTCTCTCCCACAGGATGCTGGCTGATCTAGTTGCCAAGGCGCCTGCCCAGGCCTTATCTCCAAACATGCAGGCACGGTTAAGAGATGAGAAATACACTTGTTTGGACAGGAGACTGGAGCGCAGTTCAGTCAGCCTCGGCAGCATTATCTGCAAGAGCAAACGAGTCCTGCTGTTGCCAGGGACCCTCCTCCGCCTTAGTCGGAAGTGTTTGAGTCTGTCTGAATGGTCTCTTATCTCCAGGGCGACATAAAGTTTGCAGGAGGCCTGTTCACTTCAGGTGTTATCGCTGTCACTGAGATGGCGCTAAGCCTACAGGCGGCAGGAAGCCAACTGCTACAGCAGAGGTAGCCTTGAGTGGGGAGCCAGGCAGCCTGAGGACCTGGGGCCACAGCTTCCTTCCCTGTGACGTGCACTGTCCTGCCCTTCCTGCTCAAACGTCCCGTCATTCTGCACGTCCTGATAGAGGGACACGCCAGGCAAACCCTTGGGATAATCTCAGCCCCGGGAAAAACTTCTCAGTGGGTTTCCTCAGTGTCATTTGAGGATTCCAGCCTTGAGGGTTTTGGACCTGGGATCACATGTTGTTTCAGTTAGAGTGTTAGGATGAGGATCTGTCCAGTTCAGGCATCTCAAGTTAGAGATTCAGAAGTCTGATGGTCCTTGGAGGCCGGCTGAGAGGAGGACCTGAGGCTCCCCCTCTCCCTGCATGTGCACCTCATACCACCTTGCTTTTCCCAGGACGTTATCAGAACAGAGAGAAGGGCGCCCTTCCTTCCGGCCTGCCAGACTCTTGGCAGAAGGCCAGGGATACTCATGGGGCAGGGAGTGGGGGAAGGAGGGATGGACAGGGACAGTCTGTTCCAGCCCTCCTGTGTCTGTCCTGAGCCGAGTCACTGAGGCCTGCAGCACAGCTGTGACACAGCTTTCAGGTGTCCTCGTAGGAGGGCTTTGGGCTACAAGTGGCGCTTTGGAAGCGGATTTCTCTCCATACTAAGGCAGCAGAGCCCCTGGTCTTGCCCTCTGTTCCTGAAAACGTGAGTCATACCTTGAACCACAACATGGGCTGTGGGGTGCAGCTTGGTGTGTTGGAAGGAGGGCTTTGGAGGTGGGCTGCAACTGCATCATCCTTGCTCAGTTCCCATGTGGTAGGGGTGTTGCCGCCTGGTCTGGGGTAGGCTGGTGGCTACTCTGTAGCCCAAGCCTGGATCTGCCAAAACTGGCAAGAAGTGGAGGCCTCCCCAGGGAACAGTGCCTGAACCTGCAACCCGTGGGGCAGACGCTCCTTGCTCCTGGGCGCCTCACTCATCATGGCTCCCTACTTGATTCGTTGGCTCGGGCCGCTATTGCCGAATGCCATACCCAGGTGGCATGTGAACAACATGAGTTACAGTTCTGGAGACTGGGAAGTCCAGGATCAAGTTGCTGACAGATTTGGTTTCTGGTGAGGGCCTCTTCCTGGTTCATAGATGGTGCCTTCTTGCTGTGTTCTCTCATGGAAGAAGGGATAAGGGAGCTCTCCAGGGCCTTTTACAGGGAATGAATCACCCCCTAACAACCCAGCCTCCTAATGGCATCACCTTGAGGTTTAGGATTTCAGCACATGCACTTTGGGTAGACACAGTCAAGCTGGAGCATCCTCCCTCCCCACCATGCTGGCTTCTGGGTTCTGCTCCCATGTGAATGTCCACATACAAGGGAGGCCCTGAGTCTTCCTTAAGTTTCTTCATTCAGGACAGACTGTGCTGAAAGGGCCCACCTAATGTCCTGATATTGTTTGGTTGTGTCTCCACCCAAATCTCATCTTGAATGATAGCTCCCACAATTCCCACGTGTTGTGGGAAGGACCTGGTGGGAAGTAATTGTATCATGGGGGCAGGTCTTTCCCCTGCTGTTCTCATGATGTTGAATAAGTCTTAAGAGATCTGATGGTTTTATAAAGAGGAGTTTCCCTGCACATGTTCTCTTTTCTGCCAGCGTGTAGGATGTGATTTTGTTTCTCATTCCTCTTCTGCCACGATTGAGAGGCTTCCCCAGCCATGTAGAACTGTGAGTCAATTAAACCTTTTTCCTTTACCCAGTCTTGGACATGTCTTTATTAGCAGGGTGAGAATGAGCTAATACATCTCCTGACAGCCTGGGACACTCCAACCCTCCTCAGTCTCTCCTTATGCAGGTTCCCTCTCCTGCAGCCCCATCCTGCTCCATGTGACTTCTTTCTTCCTTAAACTCTCTGTACTCCCTCCTGTTCCCAGGATTTTATATTTACTGTTTCCTCTGCCTGGAGTGTACTCCTCCTGGCCTACACTTCCCAGCTAGTCTGGAGTGGAGAGCTTCTATGTCACTCCCTCTGGGATGTCCTTGCTGATCCCCAAGACTGGCTCAGGCCCTGAGTTCAACCCTCTTGTGGTTCCAAGAATTCCTGGGCATAGCTGCGCCCTCTATGTGCTTGCACTACCACATGGGGTTGCTGGGCTGTCGTCCACCTCCTCAGGGGCATCTGCTTCCTCAGAACAGGGCCTGGGCCTTTTGTCCCCTAGGATCCCAGTGCCAGCACCGAGAGTGGGTTCATGCAGACACTCAGCAATGTTGACTGAATCAGGAGACAGCAGGTGACTCGATGTTATGGGCTCATGGGAAAAGCTCTCTCCTCTTCAGAGGATCTTACCCTCAGGTGGCCTCACCCCAGTTGCCTTCACTGGGTAAGGGCCTCTTTGCCCACTCTTTCCTGCCTCACTAACCTTCCTGGCCTCAGACAAATCTAAACTCAAGTCAAAACCGGGGTAAAGTGCGGCCTACGTCAGATCCAGAGAGGGGCAGCCCAAGTTCCCCTCCCTCTGGCCCCATTTCCTTGTGAGGATCAGTCTCTTCCTGGATGTTGAGAGGGGTCCCGCCCATGTCTGTGGCTCTGGGCTGGTCCCTGAGAGGACATACAGTAAGTGACAAACACAGAAGGACCAGACTGAGAGCAGGACAGTGTCCTCAGCAGTTAAGATGTGTAGGCCAGAGGGAAGTTGATCAGGGAATGACCTTAGCAGTATCTAGAGACTGATGGGGAAGGAGCTCTACTTGGAGTTACCTGTGATGCAAGTTACAGAATCAGAGGTGTGGGTCCTGGTTTTGCTCTGTCCTCCTGGAACGGGTAGCAGGACAGGCGCCACGATGCAGAGAGTGGTCACATACACTGGGGTTTGCTTTGACCTGGGTCTTTCTTTACCAATGCATTTTTGGTTACATAGGGAGAACTGAGATGGCTAATGCATTTTTTTAGGTCTCAGAAGACCTGGGTGCACTCTCTCCCTTTCTCCCTGCACTCCAGCCACACTGGCCTTCTGTGAGGTTGTAGAATGACTACATTCTGCTCTGCCTCAGGGCCTTTGCACATACTGTGCTCACTTTATGGAAAGCTTTGCTCTCAATCTCATCCAACCCCTTTAATTATTTGATGACTATCCATCCTTCAACGTTCAGTTCAAATATCATAGCCAGAACGGGTAAAGTCTGCTGTAATAAACTCTCTTAGTTTCCTCTAGTTTTTTCTTCCTAACACTTATCTTGGTTTGTAGTCACGTATTCTTTGTGGCAGTTGGGCTAATATCTGCCTCCTCACTAGTGTCTAGCCTCTTTGAGGGCAGAGATATGAGTGACTGGTCCAGTCTTATTCCCAACATGGAGGCCGGAGTCTTGCGGGCAGCAAATGCTCAGTAAGCATTTGTTGAGTTGGCTTGTCAGAGTCAGAGGGAGGGTTTAGCATTGACACATGAGGGACATCATAGGAGAAGTCACATCTTGTTAGGAGCTCACCTTGAGGAGTTTCTCAGGCCAAAGGCTTTGAGTCTGCCGCCCCTTCTATCCAAGGAGGAGTCTAAAGTCGGGGTCAGCACTTTGCTTGTTCTCCACAGTTGCTAACTTTTTTTTTTTTTTTTTTTGAGACAGAGTCTCCCTCTGTCACCCAGGCTGGAGTGCAGTGGTGCAATTTCAGCTCGCTGCAATCTCTGCCTCCTGGGTTCAAGCGATTCTCCTGCCTCAGCCTTTCAAGTAGCTGGGACTATAGGGGTGTGCCACTATGCCTGGCTAATTTTTGTATTTTTAGTAGAGATGGGGTTTCACCATCTTTGCCAGGCTAGTTTCGAACTCCTGACCTCATGATCTGTCCACCTCAGCCTCCTAAAGCACTGGCAAAGTGAACCACCAAGCCTGGCCCGCAGTTGCTGACTTTTAACACACAGGAGATTTCATGTAAAAATAGTGACTTGCAGTTTCTTTTGAAGACTCTAAAGTCACACAGCACTGGCCTGCATTTGTGCATGGCTACCTTTGTGGGACCTTGGTCACAGCTGGCCCTCTGGATGGGCATGCTACTCTTCAGTTAGCTGGGCCCTCTTCACTAATTTTTTGCACCTGCTTGCCCCTGTTAGCAGGTGTGGGCTTTTACCTGAACACTCAGATTACAAAGAGATGGGAAAACAACATGGCCTTGCAGAATAAGTGAGATCTCATCTCCATGCAATGAGGAATCAGTGGCAGGCCTCTTTCAGAACCTCCCTGGAGGGGGATTGCTATGGTTGGATGTGTCTCACAAAATTTATGTGTTGGAAACTTAAGACCCAGTGCAGCAGTTTTGAGAGGAGGGGGTTACATAGAGAAAAATATCCAGAAATCTGTGCAGGTGATATGGCGTGGCTCTGTGTCCCTACCCACTCTCCTGTTGAATTGTGGTCTTTAGTATTGGAGGAGGGGCCTGGGGGAGGTGACTGGATCATGGGAGCAGATTTCCCCCTTGCTGTTCCTGTGATAGTGAGTTGTCACCAGAGCATCACTCTCCCTCCTGCTCTGCCATGCGAAGAAGGTGTTTGTTTCTCCTTTGCATTCCACCATGATTGTGTTTCCTGAGGCTTCCCCAACCATGCTTCCTGTACAGCCTGTGGAACTGTGAGTCAACGAAACATCTTTTCCTCATAAATTACCCAGTCTCAGGTAGTTCTTTACAGCAGTGTGAGAACAGACTAATACAACAGGGTTCCCCAGGGATCTGTTACAAAAGTTAGTTTGTGGATACCTATTGTGAAACTCCAAGAGGCTGGGCAAAGGAGTGAGCGGGCATTTTCAGAGCTCATGTCGGGCATGGGGGACTTCTGCATTCCTACCAGCCAGAGTGGAGTGTCCTTGTAGAAAAGCCAGTGCATTCAGTTGAGATCCCAGGAGAGTCATGTCTTGGCAGAAGGAGTAAAGAAGCCCTAAAATAAGGTCTAATCTAACCCTTTTCCTCAAGTCAAAGCTTCAAAACAGACCTCAAAAGGATCAGGGTAATTTGTAAGTAACTCAGTTGCCTCCCAGAAAAATATCTACCATTCTTAAGGAGGATGACAAAATCCAGCATTAAATAAGGTATAAATCACAATGTTCAGTGTCAACTAAGAAATATAGACATGTAAAGATGCACTAAAGTGCAACTCCTACCCAGGAAAAAAACCAGTCAATGGAAACACACTCAGTAATGATGGATGTTGGAAACAGCACACAAAAGATTTAAAACACCAGTTATAGATATACACATAAGTTTAAAGAAAACATTAAAGTAATTATCAAAGAAGGAGAAAAATTAAAAAGGAAATACTACAGCTGAAAATAAAATATCTTAAAAATTTCTTAATGAAATGAACAGATTAGACATGAAGAAGAAAACATCAGTGAACTTGAATATTGTAATAGAAACTTTAGAAACTAAAACTCAGTCAAAAGAGACTAAAAAAAATTAGTGAATCTTCAGTATCCTGTGGGAAAATATCAAGTGGGTCACATACTTGTATTCAGAAGCTGAGAAGGAAAGGAAAGAGGGAAAAGAAAAAATATTTAAAGAAATAATGGTCAGAAATGCTCCAAATTTGATGAAACATATAGAGCCACTCATCCACAATGCTTAATAGATCAAAAGCAAAAATAAGGACAAAGAAAACGATGCAAGGTAAAACATAATCCAACTGCTAAATACCAGTGGCTCAGAGGAAATTCAAAAGTTGCCAGAAGAAGAAAGGTATATACAAAGGACTGAAGATAAAAGCCATTGAAGCTTCTTGTCAGAAATAATGTGTGACGCTTAATTTTATATGTCATCTTAACTGGACCATGGGGTGCCCAGATATTTGACCAAACAGCATTGTGGGAATGCCTGTGAGGATGTTTCCTGATGAGAAGGCCTTTGAACTGGCAGACTGAGGAGAGCACATGATGCTCCCTAACATTGGTGGGCTTCATTCAATCTGTTGAAGACCTGAATAGAACAGACAGACTGACTCTCCTGCAAGTAAGACAGAATTTCATCCTGCCTGACTGCTTTGAGCTGGGACATAGTTTCTTTCCTGCCATTGGACTTGAACTGAAGTATCAGCTTTTTATGAGTCTTGAGCCTGCCAACCCTTGGACTGGAAGTACACCATTGGCTCTGCTGTTTCCAGCTTATTAACTGCAGATTTGGGGACTTGTCAGCCTCCATAATCATAGGAGCAAATTCCTTACACACACACACACACGCACACACACATGCACACGCACACGCACACACATGCATATATGTTATGTATATGTATACAATTATATATAATATTTAAATATAATCATATCTATCTGTTCCAAAATTGGCTCTCTAATCTGATGAAAGTTGCTAATAACTTCATTTCCCATTGCAAAGAGAGCACTAATAGTCCATGGCATGATCTAGCAATAAAGATATCACCACTGGATACTTCTAATCAACCCCTTATAAGAGACAAGAAGCTGGATGACTGTGTATACTTTCAATTATTTTTCTCAAACTAATAAATATAATAAGACTGGCCAGTTGTTTCTAATATAAAATGATACTAAGTGGAAAAAGGATGAAAAACACTTAATAGTAAGTATGTGGGTAAATGCAAAGCCTTTTCTTATTTTTAAATTTCCTTAAAAGATAATTGACTGTTTAAACAAAAATAACAATGATGTACTATGTGTTTTATAACATATTAAACGAAATATATAAAGATAGCATGATGGACAGAATAGAGGAACTGGAAGTATAGGATTGTAAGGTCTTACATTATTTATAAAGTGTTATAATAGTATTTGAGAATAAACTGTGATGAGCTAACGATACATAGTATATTCTGTAATGGAACTACTAAACATAAAGCAAGAGTTATAGCTAATGAACTCATAGTGGAGATAAAATAGAACCATAAACATTTTTAATTCCTCTAAAAGAAATAAAGAAAAGAGACATAAAGGATGAAGAACAGATGAGACGAACAGAGAGCAAATGACAAATGGTAGATTTATACCCAACTATACTGATAATTATATTAAATGAAACTAGTGTAAAAATTCCAATAAAAAGACAAATATTTTTAGACTGTGTAATAAGGCAAGACTCAACTCTATGTTGTCTAAAGACCACCAACAATTTAAAGACACAGCTAAGTTAAAAGTAAGAGGATGGAAAAAAAATATACCATATAGCACCAATTATAAGAAAGTTGGAGTGGCTAGTTAAATATCAGAAAAAGTAAACTTTAGAACAAGAAATATTATGCAGAACAAGAAATAGAACATTTGATAATGATGAATTTATCAGAAAGAGAAAAATTCTAAACGTGTATTTACCTAATAACAGAACTTCAAAATATGACAAAGAAATGGACAGAACTGAAAGGGGAAATAGAGAAATCTACACTTATATTTACAAATTGTCATACATGTCTCTCAGTAACTTACAGAACAAGTAGAAGAAATGAGCAAAGGAGTAGAACACTTGAACAATACTATTAACCAACTTGATTTAACTGATGCTTATAGAACAATCTGACTAAATACAGATTTTTAGGTGGCGTGTTCTATATCCTAGGAATGCAAAGTTAGTTTAGTCAACAGTGCAATAAATCAATCAACGCAATTTGCATATTTGTAGAATCCACATTTTTTCCAAGTGAACACAAAACATTCATTAAAATGGACCATATATGGGATAGAAAATAACTTTTAATACATTTAAAAAGACCAAAATAATATAGAACATGTTATTAAAATTCAGTGGAATCAAAGAGAAAAAATCACAAAAGAGATTTTAAAATTATTTTTCCTAAATAAGAATGAGAACACATTGTATCAAAATTTGTGTAATGATTAGAGACAAATTTATAACTTTAAATGATTTTTATTAGAAAATGATATTTATTAGAAAAGGTTAACGATTTAAGCTTCACCCAGGCTGGTAGCAGAATCTCAGCTCACTGCAACCTCCACCTCCCAGTTCAAGTGACTCCTGCCTCAGCTTCCTGAGTAGCTGGGATTACAGGCATACACCACCATGCCCAACTAATTTTTTGTATTTTTGGTAGAGACAGGATTTCGTCATGTTGGCCAGGCTGGTCTTGAACTCCTGGCCTCAAGTGATCCACCCACCTCAGCCTCCCAAATTGCTGGGATTACAGGTGTGAGTTATGGTGCCTAGCTGCATGTATATTCTTTATGGACATTGGCCTATAAGATTTTTTCTTGTAATCTATTTTCTCTGAGTTTGATATCAGGGTAATGCTGTCCCCATAAATTAAGTTAGAAAGTCTTTCCTCCCCCTTTACTTTCTGCAAGTTTGTATAAAATTGGTACTACTACTTCCTTAAATATTTGATTGAATTCTCTAGTGAAGTCATTGGAGAGTGGGATTTTCCTTGTGTGAAGGTTTTTAATTACAAAGTTAATTTCTCTAATGGTTATAGAGCTATTCAGGTTATCTATTTTTTTCTTCAGTGGGCTTCAGTAATTTTTCTTTTGAAAAATTTTCCCATTTGCTCTAAGCTGTGAAATTTGTTGCCACAAAGCTTCTATAATTTCCCTATATTATTCCTTTAATCTCTGTATAGTCTGGAGCAAGACTCTATCTCCAAAAAGAAAAAAAAAGTAATACACATGCAAACATCCTTAAAATATTTTAGCATATTGAATCTAGGAATATATGTAAAGGTAAGACACCATGATCAAGAGTGCTTATCCTAGAAATACAAAGTTAATCAGTGCAATCGATTAATCAATGAAGGCAATTATAGCAGTTTAAAGCAGAAAACCCACATGATGATCTAGATTGATGTTATAAAAGCATTTGACAGTACTCAATACTAATTCATGATGCACTTTAAAAAAAAAAAAAAAAAAACTCGGAGTAGAAGGGAACTCCATCAACCTGAAAAAAATGAAGCCATGGAAAACCTACAGGTATTATCAAACTTAATAGTGAAAGACATAATCTTTTCCTCCTGAGGTTGGGTGAGGCAGGAATGTCCACTTTTGCCATGGTCATTCAACTTTGTTTCAAAGTCCTAGGTGGTGCAATGAGGTAAGAAGAAATACAGACATAAGATTGGAAATGAGAAGGTAAAACTGACTCCATTCATAGAAGGAATAATAACGCACTTGAAAATCTTAAGGAACTTACAAAAAAGTTACTAAAATAAGTGAATTTAGCAAGTTCATAAGACACAATGGTCAATAAGTAAAATATCAGTTGTTTTCCTAAATTCTGACAAATTGGAAGATTAAATTATACAAACAATATTGTTTATAATAGCATTTGAAATGCTTAAAAGATGAGCAAAACCTCTATGTAAAACTACAAAACATTGCTGAGACAAAGTAAAGCTGGCTTAAATAAAAGTAGAGATGTATCATATGTATGGATTGGAAGCTCAATATTGTTAAGAAGTCAGCTCTTCTAATTTTCGTTTGAAATTGACAAAGTGATTCCAAAATCTACATAGAAGTACAAATAATCTAGAATAGTCAAAGCAATTTTTTGAAAAGAATGATGTTGAAGACTTATCTACTTTATTTCAAGATTATAGAAAAGCCAGTAATCAAGACATGTATAATGTTAGTGGAAATTCAAACATACTGTCATCAAAAAACAGTTTGGAAGTTTCTTATGAATTTTAATATATACTTATTATACAAACCAGAAATTTCCACATCAAGTTAAAAAGCTTCTGCACAGCAAAGGAAATGACAAAGTGAAGATACAGTCCACAGAATGGGAGAAAATATTTGCAAACTACCCATCTGATTAATAACCAGAATCTATGAAAATCTCAAATAAGAGAGATCCAAGATGGCCGATTAGCAACAGCTCAGGAATGTAGCTCCCAGTGAAAGCGCAGAGAACGAGTGGACGCCGCACTTTCCGACCAATTTTTGTTGCCCACAGACCGGGAGATTCCTGGCAGAGGAGCCACACGG
>CAUYQU010035560.1:0-22540 GCA_963574635.1 Cheracebus regulus
ATTGAGTTGATCTTCGACCTCTGATATCCTTTCTTCTGCTTGGTCTATTCGGTTGTTGAAACTTGTGCATGCTTCGCGAAGTTCTCGTGTTGTGTTTTTCAGCTCCATCAATTCACTTATATTCTTCTCTAAGTTGTCCATTCTCGTTAGCATTTCGTTAAAACTTCATTCAAGGTTCTTAGTTTCTTTGCATTGGGTTAGAACATGTTCTTTTAGCTCACAGAAGTTTCTTATTATCCACCTTCTGAAGCCTGATTCTGTGAGTTCATCACACTCATCTTCCATCAAGCCTTGTTCTCTTGCTGATGAGGAGCTGCGATCCCCGGTAGGAGGAGAGGCATTCTGATTTCGGGTGTTCTCAGCCTTTTTGCCCTGGTTTCTTCCCATTTTTGTGGATTTATCCACCTGTTGTCTTTGTAATTGTCGACTTTCAGATTGGGTCTCTGAGTGGACGTCCAGCTTGTTGGTGATAAAGTTTTTTCTGTTTCTTAGTTTTCTTTCGGGGGGCGCCCCTTCCCTACAGAGCTGGGCCTTCCCAGGTTCAGCTGTGCTTGTTCTCAGTCCTCAGCGCTTCCAATTGCTGTTCTCCTTGTGGGGATGGGACCGGCCGAGCCTGACTAAAAGGGCACCGAGTCCAGTATACTCCGCACCGAGAAGCGCCGCGCCGGCCAAAAGAGTCGCGCTGGCGACCCGTGTGGCTCCTTCGCCGGGAATCTCCCAGTCTTTGGGCATCAAAAATTAGTCTGCAATTGCGGCATCCACTTGCTCTCTGCACTTTCACTGGAAGCTACAATCCTGAGCTGCTGCTACGTGGCCATCTTGGATCTCTCTCCGATCTCTAAGTTTTTAACGGTATAAATTGAAATTCTCCTTAAAGTAAACCACATTCTTCTGGTTTTATTTTAAAAATTTGGATCAAAGGGAATTGTAAGTTTATATTATCCAAAAAAGAAAAAAGAAGTGTAGTTTTGAGGTAGCAGATGGGAGGTTTTAAATAATGCACTCATTTCCAAAACATGCTATAATAAGCATGTTTCAGCTTTATAATAAAACAATAAAAGAAACAGCATACCATGCAAATAAAATTCACATCTTCCTTAATACTAGGGCAAAACTTTTCTATCTCTCTCCTTTCTTTGGGGTCTATGTTTTTCCATGATTCTAAAATAGTAGTAACTCAACTGAGCAGGGAAGGTGAAAAAAATTATAGAATGTGTAGCATCCCTATATTTCTTACATACCTTGTATCAGATGAAATTAGTTTCTTATAAACCTTGTATCTGACAAAATATTTTTCTGCTATAGTTAGCATAAAGTACTTATTTTTATGAGACCTACAGTAAACACCAAGCACCTAAAATTACAACCATCCTTCCCTAGTAACCATTTTACAGTTATCAACAATGCTGATCATTATAGACTATGGACCCTTTTTAATAATAAAAGGATTCAAATTCCTTGGCAAGACTATTTATACAGTAAAAATGCTTTCAAATCCTTCAAATGTTTAGTTGTCACTAGGTCAAATTCTGATATCCTGCCTGATGCAAAATTTACATCATTGCCTACTAAAAAAGAAATTAAATATAAGGATGTGTTGAAGAACAAAATAAAATGTGGTTTATGTTCTGTAAAAGTAGTTACCAGCATCTTTTAATATACAATCTATCTATAATGTTATTATGAACTTGTGTTTTAAAGAACCAACAATATGACAAATATACATATATTCCCTTTATTTCTGTTACTCATAAAAATTAAAGTATTTGGGAATTCCATCTAAGTAGATTTTAATATTTTCACTTCTCTTATCTAACAAAGTATAGGCTGCTTTACAAGTAAGAACTTTTCTTTACCTCACCTTGATTTTCCAACGTCTGTGATCTTGGTTCCTAAGACACTCCTAGAAAAAGGTGAAACCGGGACTCCATGTTTGGGTCCCCTTCCACTAACACTCCCTTCGGGGAAGCCATCTTTCTCTCTCCTGGATTTTCCCTCTGGAATCCCCTTCCACGAACACTCCCTTCTTGTAAGCCTGTCTTCTTCTCCTAAACTCCATCTCTCTCTATTCTCTTCTACTCAGTGTGGAAGCTGCTTTCCTCTCCTGCATTCCATCTTTCTGGATTCTCTCACTCAGTGTGAGAGTTAGCTGTTTCTTTCTCTCTCCTCCTGTTTCTCTCTCTCTCTAAATAAATCACTTTCTACAAAAAAAAAAAGATGAAACGTTTTTACAAATATGTACCCCTACATATGCTGCTCAAAAATCTACAGCTTTACCTTGCTCCTTCAGACTCAAGAAAGCTTTGAGGTCATCTGGGCAATCCTCTCCTAGTGTGGGAATCCCCTCTACAATATTCCTGACAGATGGCTCCCCAGCTTCTGCTTGAAGATTCTATACAGAGGGTCCTCTCTGCTTCACAGGGTGTCCAATTCCACTCTCAAATGTTAGAAAGTTCTTATTTTAAGGCGATACCTACTTCGTGCAGCCTCCACCCAGTAATCCAATTTCTGAAGCCACATGAAATAAATTTAACTCCTCTAGTCAATAGAATTCTTCTTCAAATAAAGAGATGCAGATATTTTCACAATTCTCCCCATATCCTTTGAGCGCGGTTTTTCTTAGACATGCTCAAATTTATCAAAACCCTCTTTAAAATTGGGAGCTAGAAAGACTGCTCAAACACTCTGTAAGGCTGAATGATACAGGGACAATGTACTTTCCTGAATTAGTGCTCATGTAACATTTCCTGGAAGGAAAGCTACTTTTTATTTCTGCCCACCCTTGAAACCCCTTAAGAAAGGAACAGTTGGGCAGGATGTGATGGTTCACACCTGTAATCCTAGCACTTTGGGACGCCGAGGTGGATGGATCGCTTAGCCCAGGAGTTCAAGACCAGCCTGGGCAACATGGTAAAACCCCATCTCTACTAAAAATACAAAAATTAGCCAGCGTGTTGGCATGCACATGTAATCCCAGCTACTTGGGAGACTGAGGCAGGAGAACTGCTTGAACCCAGGAGGCAGAGTTTGCAGTGAGCTGAGATCACATCACTGCACTCCAACCTGGGCAACAGAGCAAACCTCCGTCACACAAAAAAAAAGAAAAGAAAGGAATAGTTAACAGGGCTACTGACTAGGAAGAAAGACCTTCTGTGAGTCCCCTCACTTTGCTAGAAATCTGGTCATCAGGCTCAGAAATCAACAATGTAGACTTTAAGATCAATTGGTTGGAGCCCTGATATTTCATAAGACAAATGAGTACATTATCAGGCATAGATTATTTTTATTGACTCATGGTCATTTGAATAAGCAAAGAATCCATAATTCCTTCTTATAAATAGAAGTTAATTTAGTACTTTATCACCTTCCTTCTTTCCAAAAATATCTAAATCAGTCTTCTCATTTATTATCTTTTTTTCTACAATGACAAACTAAGTAGTCCACTATAGCAAGCTATCTCTACTACATAGAAGAGAAAATAAATCTAATCCTTTGGTATCTGGGTAGCTCCTCAGTGAATCCTTTGCTCTTACCATCTTGGATAACTCTCTAATGCTGCTTCCAAAAAAATCAAAGAGAAAATTTTTTTTACTATGGACACACATACACACACACACACACCATAAAACTTACCATCGGCCGGGCGCGGTGCCTCACGCCTGTAATCCCAGCACTTTGGGAGGCCGAGGCAGGTGGATCACAAGGTCAAGAGATCGAGACCATCCTGGCCTACATGGTGAAACCCCATCTCTACTAAAAAATACAAAAATCAGCTGGGCATGGTGGCATGCGCCTGTAGTCCCAGCTACTCGGGAGGCTGAGGCAGGAGAATTGCTTGAACCCAGGAGGCAGAGATTGCAGTGAGCCGAGATTGCACCACTGCACTCCAGCCTGGAGCCTGGCGACAGAGCAAGACTCTGTCTCAAAAAAAAACAAAACAAAACAACAACAAAAAAACTTACCATCAACTATTTTTAAGTGTACAATTGAATAGTCTAAGGTGTTTTCACAGTGTTGTGAAACATATCTCTAGACCTTTTTCATCTTGCAAAGCTGAAACTCTATATTCATTAATAACTTGGCTTTTCCCCCTTCCCCTAGCCCTAGCAACCATTATAGTTTCTGTTTTTATAAATTTGACCATTTTAGATACCCCATATAAATGAAATCATACAGTATTTGTCTTTTTTTATGGACTTATTTTATTCAACATAATGTCCTCAAGGTTTATCCACATTTGTAGCATGTCACAGTATTTCCTTCCTTTATAAGGCTGAATAATATTCCACTGTGTGTATATATCACATTTTGCTTACTCATGCATACGTAGATGGACATTTGGGTTGCTTCCACTTCTTGGCTATTGTGAATAGTGCCTGCTAAGAACATGGATATGCAACTATCTATTCAAGTCCCTGCTTTCAATTATTTTGTATGTAAACCCAGAAGTGAAATTAGGGGATCATATGGTAGTTCTATTTTTAATTTTCTGCGGAACAGCCATATTCTTTTGCATAGTGGTTGCTCTCTTTTACAATCCCACCAACAAGGGTTCCAATTTCTCCACATTCTCACCAACACTGATTATTTTCTGGTGTGTGTTTTTTTTGGTTTTGTTTTTATTTTAATAGTAGCCGTCCTAACAAATTAAGGTGGTATTTCATTTTGGTTTAGTTTCACATTTCTCTGATGCAAAGAGAGAGAGGTTTTGCCTTCAAGTCTTCCACCTTTTGGTTCATGTTCTCTCCCATCCCTTATTCTTTCTTTTTCTCTAGCAGCAAACCTTCTCCCATTCCAACTGCTGTGGTCCCTAACACAGAGATCAAGGGCACAGATGTACTAGAATATACAGGAACTTGAGAATACACACTACATATTCCTGAGAGGAATCACTGGCCAGATTTAAAGCAATCAGTGGTCACTATTGTCCTTATTAGTCCATGTTTCTTCTCCTCTCCATAATAAATTCAATTCTAAGTTAATAAATATGAGTATGCTTGTTTTTGTGCTCCTACAGTCTGTTATAAAAGTCCTTTCTTCCAAGGTCTGTCTTTACCTTCATGGTCTCAATCATAACTGTGTCCCTGGTAGCCATCTGACCTGCTGATTTAGATGGTGTTCCCTGGGCTCTTTCTCTAAGAATTTCTAAAAAGCTAGTCATTAGAAATTGTTTAGCTAAATCTTCATTTTGCTCTTCCTATTTGGGGTGACTTTCTCCCAGCTACCTTTACTTCCACTCTTCTAACGCTTAAGGATTTTCTAGTAAGCTGAGAACCTCAGGTTTCAGCTCATCTAAGACTTGGGGATTTGTCCCTCAAATCCCTTCTGAGCCCTTTCTGAACTTTCCCTTTCACCACAGTATAATAATTGTATAAGGGCATCCTCTACGCACAACAACTTCTTAATGACAGTATTGTTTTCTTGCAAATAAGTATACGTTACTTTTTCCTTAGAAACAAATGTGATTTTTTTTAAGTTGACAAAAGGCACCAAACCATAATCTACTATGTAGAATCCATGCCCTAAACACTTTAAAAGAAATAAAAACGCACAAAATATAGTCCCTGCCCTCAGAGAGTTTATGCTCTATTTGATGATGAAGTATATAATTTTAATAATTAAAAATATATGGTGGGTAGCACACAATATGTGCTTAGTAATGACTCACTAATCATTAGTGATCATATAATGGTATTAATCATGTAATAATCACATGTGGAGGATGTCAGGAGACTGTAATATTTGAGACAGGCTTTGCCTAACCATTAAGATTTGAGCTAGGTTCAGAATATGTGTAAATTCATGGAGAACACTATGGACAAAAGGATAGGTGCTAGCAAATGCAGGGAAGTGAGATGCTTCAGACAATCCCAAGGTCACACAGAAAGTCTCTTCCTTCCTACTGAACTGCCTACCCATGACAGTGGTGCTACTCATTTTACACAGAAGTGGCCACTGATTGGAACCGAGTGGACTTGACCCAAGGGCAGCTCCTCCACAGCCTGGGTCTTGACCCATGGAGTGGATGTACTCAAAGGACTCTTCCTATTGGGGCAATGGAAATTAGTCCAGACTATCTCCCTCCAGAATTTATAGTAGAGAATGCAGAGAGGGTTGAATGAGAGGGAGAAAGAAAGAGCGTAACACCCCAAGAAGACACCAGACAACAAAGCCTGGGTCCTGGGTATTTACTAAATTATCTGGGTGAATCACTTCCTTGCAAACAAAAAAGCCTGATGCAACATATTTTAAGAATACACAAGTCTACCCTGAAGAGAGGGTTTATCGAGCAGATAATAGAAGGTAATTTTGAAAGAGTTTGAAAAAAAAAAAAAGAAAGAGTTTGAGGTCTTCATATGTGAAGAATTTTGAAGGTCAACCATATATTTTTGTCTTTTTTATCTAATCTATGCTTGATCTTAGCCAAAAGGCCGAGAAGTGATTTTTTTAATCTAATGTTACTTTAATTTTGCCATTGGATATTTAACAAAACTTAAAACTAAAACAGTACCTATCAGTTTAAATAGAAATAAATTAATTGGCAAGATATATATGTGAATTGAATAGCATGAAGAAAAATGTTTGATTTTGGCCAGGCGTGATGGCTTACACCTATAATCCCAGAACTTTGGGAGGCCAAGGCAGGAGGATCGCTTGATGCTAGGAGTTGGAGACTGGCCTGTCCAACATGGCGAATCCCCATCTCTACTAAAGATACAAAAATCAGCCAGGCCTGGAGGTGCGTGTCTATAATCCCAGGTACTCAGGAAGCTGAGACACAAGAATCACTTGAGCCTGGGAGACAGAGGCTGCAGTGAGCCAAGATCATGCCACTGCACTCCAACCTGTGTGACAGAGTGAGACTCCTCTCATAAAAAAAAAAAAATTTGATTTTACACTTATTTGTCACAGATGACCAAAGGCATTAAAAATTCTGGTGGTAGCCGGTCACAGTGGCTCATGCCTGTAATCCCAGCTCTTTGGGAGGCTGAGGAGGGTGGATCACGAGGTCAGGAGAAAGAGACTATCCTGATCAACATAGTGAATCCCCGTCTCTACCAAAAATACAAGAATTAGCTGAGCGTGGTGGTGCGCACCTGTAATCCCGGCTACTCAGGAGGCTGAGGCAGGAGAATTGTTTGAACCTGAGAGGCGGAGGTTGCCATGAACTGACATTGCACCACTCCACTCTAGTCTGGTGATAGAGCAAGACTCCAACTCAAAAAAAAATTCTGGTGGTGAGTTGACATAACAAGCCAATGCTCTCTAAATCTTTTTTTCACACAAAATGATGGAGATCTACACCCACATCTCATATTGTCATCTATTTTTACACACAGTGAAGGATAAATTTTGTGGGAGTTTTTTTCACTTTTGTTTTTCATCAGACCTGTCAGCAGGAAGGTAGAAGGATGGATTTGTAAACCAAAATGTTTTGGTCAACATTATAAAAAGTTTCTAGGATATCTCAAAATAGGCCGGGAGCGGTGGCTCATTCTCCCAGTATATTAGGAGGCTGAGGTGGCTAGATCACTTGAGGGCAGGAGTTGGAGACTAGCCTGGCCAACATGGCAAAATTGCATCTCTACAAAAAATGCAAAAATTTACCAGGCATGGTGGCATGTGCCTGTAATCCCAGCTACTCAGGAGGCTGAGGCATGAGAATCGCTGGAACCCAGGAGGCAGACCAGAGGCTACAGTGAGCCAAGATCTTGCTGCTGCACTCCAGCCTGGGCAACAGAGCAAGAAACTCTTTCTCAAAAAAAAAAAAGCAACACCACACTGGCATGGTGGCTCACACCTAATCCCAGCACTTTGTGGGGCTGAGGCAGGAGGGTCACTAGAGCTCAGAAGTTCAATGTTACAGTGAGCTATGATCGTACCCACTGTACTCCAGCCTGGGCAACAGAGCAAGATCCTGTTTCTTTAAAAAGCAAAAAGAAAGAAAGAAAGAAAGCCACCACTGCCAAGAGCTTCAACCATTTATTGAAGGTCATTGGAAAGGTTGTTCATAATCCAAACTGAGGCAGACATATTAAGGATCAAGGGGAGGTAGCAAAAGAAGCTCCAAGAGTAAGCAGTGAAAAAAGTTAAATATTCCCACCAACAATCCAGATGTACAAACTCTTCCATCATTTGCATTCACAGCCTACAAGCTCACAAACCTTCCAAAAGGATTTTTCTCTAGAGCAAGTAGCTGTTTCACCAGAGCTACATTAAAGTGACTTGCTATAATATATTATAATTTTAAAGACTCCCTCTGTTCCCATACTTCTGATATTTTCCTCTTGTTTTATTTTATTGGCCACACCATCAAACTGAGTAAACATTTTCCAGCTCAACCACAAAGCACTGTTGGCTTTGTCGATCCACACTTGTAATTGCTCTTAAGAGGAAATATATTTTCCTGTAAGACCAAATGAGAATCTTTCATGAGAATTAGTGAGCACCATTTGGAAAATGTTCAGGGAGGATAAAATAAAATCCAATCAAATCTGTTCATAAAGCAATATAAGATGATTAGCTTTGCATTTTTGTTTTGTTTTGTTTTTTTGAGACGGAGTCTCGCTCTGTCGCCAGGCTGGAGTGCAGTGGCCCAATCTCCTCTCACTGCAGCCTCCTCCTCTCAGGTTCAAGCGATTCTCCTGCCTCAGCCTCCTGAGTAGCTGGGACTACAAGCAGTCGCCACCACGTCCAGCTAATTTTTTGTATTTTTTAGTAGAGACAGGGTTTCACCATGTTAGCCAAGATGGTCTCAATCTCTTGACCTCATCATCCACCCACCCTGGCCTCCTAAAATGCTGGGATAACAGGCATGAGCCACCGCACCTGGCCTAGTACCACATTTTTATCCATTAAATTAAAAGTGTAAGGCCAGATATGGTGGCTCATGTCTGTAATCCCAGCACTTTGGGAGGCTAAGGTGGGCAGATTGCTTGAGCTCAGGAGTTTAAGATCAGCTTGGGCCACATGGTGAAACCCTGTCTTTACTAAAAATAATCTTTTAAAAATTAGCCAGTGGTGATGGCACATGCCTGTAGTCCCAGTTTCTTGGAAGACTGAGGTGGGAAGATTGATTAAACCTGGGAGATTGAGGCTGTGGTAAGCAAAACAAACAAACAAAAAAAAAAAACACCATATAAACTGCCATCATTGATAGGAGTTTATGCTTTTAACATAATCATTTAAGTATACCATATGTATCTGTAGAAGCATCGCTTATCACAATAAAAGACGGAAAACAACCAAAATGTCCGTCAGTAGGTAGTTGGTTACATAAATTAGTTTACTCATACCATGAATGGATACTAAGCCCATAGTTCAGCTTTAGTTCATGTATTTGCACTATTGTATACTTTGCCAGAGTATGAGTATACCACAATATGTTTTTAAAATATATCAACATAGATTTTATAACGTAAGTTGAAGACAAAAAGCAAATCACCAAAATGCTAATAGTATACTATCATGAAATTTTAAAACATGAGAAACAATTATATATATTGTTAAATATATCTTCATATGAAGTACAAGTTCAAAGAAATGCATGGGAATGATGACAGTTGTTACCTGGGGAGTTGGAGGAGGATACACTTGGAAAGAGATACTGGGTTAAACTATATGACACTGCCAATATTTATGATCTACAAAAATACCAGTCTCATGTTTCAACCAACATATAAGTAGTGTTCTATTATGATAAACAGGTTTTCTTTCTTTCTTTCTTTCTTTTTTTTTTTTTTTGAGATGGAATCTTGCTCTGTCGCCAGGCTGGAGGGCAGTGGCGCAATCTCAGCTCACTGCAACCTCCACCTCTTGGGTTCAAGCGATTCTCCTGCCTTGGCCTCCTGAGTAGCTGGGATTACAGGCACGCACCACCATGCCCAGCTAATTATTTTTGTATTTTTAGTACAGACAGGCTTTCAACATGTTGGCCAGGATGGTCTCAATCTCTTGAGCTTGTGATCTGCCTGCCTCAGCCTCCCAAAGTGATGGGATTACAGGCATAAGCCACCGCCCCCAGCTAAGGTTGTATTTCTTAAGCCAAGAGGTGAATACACATGTCTTCACATGAATGCATGTGGCTTCACAAACTATTTAATTCTGTTCCCCTAGAAAATTTATTTAATCTGGTTTCTTCACCTGTAGCATGGGGATAAAAATAATATACATCTCACAGGAGTATACTAATGATCAAATAAGTTGACATATGTAAAGGACTTAAAGAGTGCCTGGCACATGGGTAAGCACTATTTGATTCCATTACTATTATTTGTATAGCTGTTTGTATGGTTGGAAAATATTTTATGCAAATATGTTTCAGTTTCTTATGGAAAACTATAAATATAAACAAAAGTAGAGGGAATAGTATAATGAGATATAAACAAAAGTAAAGAGAACAGTATAATGAACCCAAATCATTTTGTCTTCACAATTAGCAAGTCATGGCCAATTATGTTTCACTTCTATTCCCATCCCCTTTCCGGAAACAAATATTAGATTATTTTGAAGAAAATCCTAGATTTTATCCATATGCATTTCAATATATATCTTTAAAAAACATAACCCAGGCTGGGCATGGTGGGTCACGCCTATAATCTTAGCACTTTGGGAGGCCAAGGCTGGCGGATCATAAGGTTAGAAGTTCAAGACTAGCCTGGCTAATATGGTAAAACCCTGTCTCTACTAAAAATACAAATATTAGCTGGGTATGGTGGTGCCCGTTGTTCCAGCTTCCCAGGAAGCTGAGGCAGGAGAATCACTTGAACCCAGGAGGTGGAGGTTGCAGTGAGCCGAGATCATGCTGTTGCACTCCAGTATGGACAACAGAGTGAGACTCCATCTCAAAAAAAAAAAAAACCCACAAAATCATAACTCAAATACTGTTATCACACTTTAAAAATTAACAATTTCTTTTTTTCTTTTTTAACAATTTCTTAATATTATCAAAAATAGTCACTGTTAAAATTTGTTGCTTGTGTCATAAATACTTATAAGTAAACTTTATGTTGCAATATTTATAAGTAGACAGCTTGACGAATTTTTATAAAATGAACATATTTATGTAACCAGCACCTGGAAAAAGAGAAGTCTGTGAGTTTTTTATGATTTTTAAAAATCAGGATGAAAATAGGGCCATGCTTTACAATTGATTGACAATCTCTTTCATAGTATTAATAGTTGTTTAGGGGCCAGGCGAGGTGGCTCACGCCTGTAATCCCAGCATTTTGAGAGATCAAGGAGGGCGGATCACCTGAGGTCGGAAGTTCCAGATCAGCCTGACCAACATAAAGACACCTCATCTCTATTGAAAAAAAAAAAAAAAAACAAAATTATCGGGGCATGGTGGCAGGCACCTGTAATCCCAGCTACTCAGGAGGCTGAGGCAGGAGAATCGCTTGAATCAGCAAGGCAGAGGTTACAGAGAGCCGAGATTTCACCGTTGCACTCCAGCCTGGGCAACAAGAGCAAAACTCCATCAATAATAATAATAATTGTTTGAACAATCTTTAATTAACATTAAAATAATGAAGAATATGAGCTTATTTCTGTTTTTGAGATAATTTTTTTTTGTTTCTTTCTGAAAGAACATGTAAAACACAATTAGTGGCAGGGCACGGTGGCTCATGCCTGTAATCCCAGCACTTTGGGAGGCTGAGGCGAGTGGATCACAAGATCAGGAGATGGCTAACACAGTGAAACCCCGTCTCTACTAAAAATACAAAAAATTAGCTGGGCATGGTGGTACTTGCCTGTAGTCCCAGCTACCCTGGAGGCTAAGGCAGGAGAACCGCTTGAACCCAGGAGGCAAAGGCTGCAGTGAGCGAGATCGTATCACTGCGCTCCAGTCTGGGCAACAGAGTGAGACTCCATCTCAAAAAAAAAAATCATGATTAGTTATTATTGGCAATGAAAATGAAAGTCAGAAATTCAATAGGGAAAGTTTACTTTTGAGCCAGGCATCCTAGCTCATACCTGTAATCCAGCAGTTTGGGAGGCCAAGGCAGGCAAATCACCTGAGGTCAGGAGTTCGAGACCAGCCTAGCTAATATGGTGAAACCCCGTGTCTACTAAAAATACAAAAATTAGCTGGGCATGGTGGCAGGTGACTATAATCCCAGCTACTTGGGAGGCTGAGGCATGAGAATTGCTTGAACCTGGGAGGCAAAGGTTGCAGTGAGCCAAGATTGTGCCAATACATTTCAGCCTGGGTGACAGAGTGAGACTCCGTCTCAAAAAAAAAAAAAGTTTACTTTTCATTTTTTACTCTTCTTCCATATGTCTTTACCCTATGCACATATTTACCTTTTTACCATATGCACATATTAGATTTTCTTAAAGAAATAAAGGAATTAAACAAAATTTGCCAATGCAATCTTTTATACCATTACCATCAAATAGCATTTTTTTTAAAGGAAAATAAGCTGGGTACAGTGGCTCACACCTGCAGTCCAAAAACTCTGGAAGGCCAAGGCAGGCAGAGATCCCTTGAGCCAGGAGTTCAAGAGTTCGAGACCAGCCTGGGCAACATGGTGAAACCCCTTCCCTACAAAAAATTATTCAGACTTGGCAACATGCACCTGCAGTCCCAGCTACTTGAGAGGCTGAGACACAAGAATCACTTGAGCCCAGGAGGTGGAGGTTGCAGTCATCTGTGATCACACCACTGCACTCCAGCCTGAGTGATGAGAATAAGACCTTGTCTCAGAAAGTAATAATAGCTTTTTTAAAAACTATTGAAAATTAAAAATGGGTTCAACTTATGGTCATTAAAGTATAACAAACAGTTATATAATTGATATAGTTAGGCTTTGTGTTCTCACCCAGATCTCATCTTGAATTGTAATTCGCATAATCCCCACATGTCAAGGGAAAGAACTGGGGGGAGATGACTGGATCATGGGGGCAGTGTCCGCGATGGTGTTCTCATGACAGTGAGTGAGTTCTCACAAGATCTCATGGTTTTATGAGTGCTGAACAGTTCCTCCCTCACACACTTGCTCTCTGTCCTCTTCTGCCATGATTGTAAGTTTCCTGATGCCTCCCTACATTTAACTGTGAGTCAATTAAACCTCTTTCCTTTGTAAATTACCCAGTCTCTGGTAGTATCTTCATAGCAGTGTGAGAACAGACTAATCCAATAATTATATGCTATTGTTCTATATATGAATCATATTATACATTAATATTATACTACACAGAGTTACCTATATTCTACAACTAATTCAACATATAGATTACCTGCAGAATTCACTTGTTTCTTTCATAATTGTAATTGTTTTCTACCATAGCTACTGCACCTTTGTTACTTAGGTTTCCAGCCCTTGGTCTAATTGAAAAGAAAGCGTCTTACTGGTGTGCCAGCAATAGAATTTTAAAATCTTTAGTCTGGAATATTGTAGTTTTGCAGACCTTAATGGCATTGCCCTTGACTGGAGATGCACAAGCAAATTCATTTCCTGTCAGCTTTGCTGAGACTAATGGGCTTTCCCATTGCTGCAGAGTTTTCACTGACCTTTTTTGTTTGTTTTTTGAGACAGAGTCTCACTCTCTCACCCAGGCTAGAGTGCAGTGGCACAATCCTGGCTTATTGCAACCCAGCCTCCCAAGTAGCTGGGACAGGTGCATGCCACCAGCCTGGCTAATTTTTGTATTTGTAGTACAGACAGGGTTTCACCACATTTCCCCGGCTGGTCTTGAACTCCTGATTTCAGGTAATCCGTCCACTTTGGCCTCTCAATGTGCTGGGATTACAGGCGTGAGCCACCGCGCCTGGCTCACTGACTTCTATTGACAGTGCAGTGAGGGGGCTCTGAGCACAATGCCATCTGCTGGCAGAGTTCCTGGGAGAAAAGAAAGAATAATGCCCCGCAAGAAACTCCTTGTTTTTGGAAACCAGAATGTCAGGCTCTATCATAAAGGTTTTATTTTCCTCTTACTTTAGGGTATGTTCAGGTGAAGGCAAGAAGACAATTAAAAAGGCCTGAAATTAAAGTGCATATAAATGCTTCCATAAAACATTAGAGTACTCCACTTTCCAGAACTTTGGGGAAAATGTTAAATCCTGTGGTAATATCCGATGATTCCTCTCATATATTTGTATAATTGAGATCATTGTATAAGTAAATAAGAAGAAAATGAGAAATTGCCTGGCACGGTGGCTCACGCCTGTAATGCCAGAACCTTGGGAGCCCAGGCGGAATGATCTTAAGGTCAGGAGTTCGAGACCAGCCTGGCCAACATAGTGAAACCCCTTCTCTACCAAAAAATACAAAAAATTAGCCAGGCATGATGCTGGGCACCAGTAATCCCAGCTACTTCGGAGGCAGAGGAAAGAGAATAGCTTGAACCTGGGAGAAGGAGGTTGCAGTGAGCCAAGATCGTGCCACTGCACTCCAGCCTGGGCAGCAGTGCAAGACTCCATCTCAAAAAAAAAAAAAGAGAGAGATAAATCTATGTATTTCTTTGTTGATAAGAATAAAGTGGCTTTTTAAAAAAGCAGAATTATCCAAAAAATTACTTATCCCACATATATAAGATGTACATTAAAAAATATATCACGACTTCACCAAAAGAGTGGCTCTACAGTCCCAGAAAATGGCATTAATGAATAGGGACTGCAGGATCACTCAAATTGAATGATGATATATTTAGAAGTTGCTTTTGCACCAATCTAATGGTAAACTTGCACAGGGACAAACTTCAATTTCTGACCACTTTGGCACAAAATAGATTTCCCTGGAGGTCTAACGTGATGTGAAGAATAGTTTAAGCTAGCTCAGCAAGTCAGAAATCAGTGGAAAGTACTAGTACTGCCTGTAAATGATGATGTTGAGAAGTCAGAAGTTATTATACATTCGATTTCACCCAGACAAAAAAATTAAACAAACAAAGTAGTTGCAGCCAATGGTGTCCTGGGTGGTTATCTAACAGCCACTCCCACATTCCACATTCTCCTAAACACAAACACGAAAAATCTAGGTAACAATCCTATTGCAGGCTGGTGCCCCTTTTCAAAAATTGATTCAAATTTACATCATTATTGCAAGGGGCAAGCAAGGCACAGATATCAACCTACCTGCTTCAGAGCAGCTAGAGATGACAAACTCTTTAAGGAGAAGGACCGTGTGTTCTATCTATCCCGGTCTCCCCAACCCTTAGCTATGCATGGATTTCATTGTATCCTCCACATATGTTTGTTCAAATGACAATTAATCAGAGTCATATTTCAGTGTCAGGTGCAGTGGTTCACGCCTGTAATCCCAGCACTTTGGGAGGCCGAGGCGGGTGGATCACTTAAGGCCAGGAGTTTGAGACCACTCTGGCCAACATGGTAAAACCCCATCTCTACTGAAAATACAAAAATTATTTTCAGTATTTTCCAGGGTGTGTTGGCTGTGCCTGTAGTCACAGCTACTTCAGACTACAATATGGTACCTTGACATCCTGAATATTTCAGGCTGAAGGAGTTCAAGAAATGGCTTGTACAGGGAGGATTTTCTGGCCTTCTGAAGCAGGTCATAAGATGCCTCCTTATACCCAGAGGAGGGAAACATCTTTATCTCTGAAAATACAGGGACACCAAAAGGAATCTAAACAAAGAGGCTTTGCTAAGTACCCCCAGTTTATAACCATTAGATCATACACTTTATTCCTCCAACAATATTTCTGCACGTCTCCACTCTTCATCAAATCCAGCATTAACACTTGGATTGGGGCCAGGCATGGTAGCTTATGCCTGTAATCCCAGCACTTTGGGAGGCTGAGGCGGGCGAATCACCTGAGGTCAGGAGTTCAAGACCAGCCTGACCAACATGGAGAAAATTGTCGCTACCAAAAACACAAAATTAGTCGGACATGGTGGCACATGCCTGTAATCCTAGCTATTTAGGAGGCTGAGGCAGGACAATTGCTTAAACCCAGGAAGTGGAGGTTACAGTGAGCCGAAATTGCGCCATTGCAATCCAGCCTGGGTAACAAGAGTGAAAGTCCGTCTCAAAACAAAAATAAAACACACTCAGATTGGCCAGGCACAGTGGCTCACGTATGTAATCCCAACATTTTGGGAGGCCAAGGCAGGGGCTCACTTGACGTGAGGAGTTCAAGACCAGCCTCGGCAACTTGGTGAAACCCCGTCTCTACTAAAAATACAAAAATTAGCCAAGCGTGGTGGTGGACGCCTGTAATCTCAGCTATTTCAAACTCAGCATAAAAACACTCAGATTGGCAGGGCACAGGTGCTCATGTCTGTAATCCCAGCACTGTGGGAGGCTGAGGCAGGTAGATCACTTGAGGTCAGGAGTTCGAGACCAGCCTGATCAACATGATGAAACCCCTTTTCTACTAAAAATACAAAAAAATAGCCAGGCGTAGTGGCTGGCACCTGTAATCCCAGCTACTCGGGAGGCTGAGGCAAGAGAATCGCTTGAACGCAGGAGGAGGCGGAGGTTGCAGTGAGCTGAAATTGCACCACTGCATTCCAGCCAGGGTGACAGAGCAAAACTTCATCTTAAAAAAAAAAAAAGGAGGAAGAAGAAATAAACCTAAATCTTCATAGTGGTTATTTCTCAAATATAAGATTACGGATGTATTTTTTAAAAACTACCTTGAGTATTTTTCAATATCTTTATTAGGAGGGCTTTTTACAAACTTACTTGGTGAGCTGTTTCCCCTGTGTGACTTTGCATAGGTGAGCCTTCCATACGTATATCGCCCATCAGCTGTAGCTCACCCTTCCAAACAAAATTGTGTATGGAAACAATTTAACTAAGAAGAATGTATTATGCCAACATTCACTGAGTTATTTGTGTTACTCAGCTTATTTTTATTTTTCTCATAGTTTGAAAAATTAAAATCCTTTCAATTTTTAGAAACAACTAACAGGAGATTTCAGAATATAAATTTGGTTTGACTTTTTTGTTTCAGGGATGAGTAAAGCTGCTCAGTTCATGAGAGGGCTGTGTGAAATGGGTGACTCTTAAACAAAAACCATTCAAGGATTAAATGGAGTGAGAGGGATTCCTAGAAAGACCAAATTTATGGGATTCACAGCATTCTTTCTTTCTCTAGTTTTCTTCTGAAACTTCCTAACTGCACCCCTGATAGGTGCCTACTTAATATGCAAATATATTTGCATAATGTACATATTTTTATTACAATGTGATGGGAACTCTAAGACAAATCTGCACGTATTGAAGAGTAGTGGAATATGGCCACCCCAAAATATGCCAATTTGTCACAAGGGCTATTTTGAGCTAAAGACTCTTAAAAAACATCAAGTGCAAGAAAAGTACTCTGACCTTTCCTTTTTCTTCCTAAAAACAGGAAATAAAATTCCCATATGGAAGATGTCCTCCCTATTCCAGAAGGAAAATAACATTTTTATCAGAGAGATGGAGAGTTAAGGCTGAGAAAAATCTGTACAAACCTTATCAAAGTCACTCTTACCTTCCTACTTACTTTTCTACCATGAATTGCCCTAGCCGAAGCCTTTTTGTCTTGTCACATTTTCAGAATTTTTTTTTTTTTTTTTTTTTTTGAGATGGAGTTTCACTCTTGTTGCCCAGTCTGGAGTGCAATGGCACAATCTCAGCTCACGGCAACTTCCACTTCCCCAGTTCAAGCGATTCTCCTGCATCAGCCTCCCAAGTAGCTGGGATTACAAGCATCTGACACCACACCCAGCTAATTTTTTATTTTTAGTCCACATGGTGTTTCTCTATGTTGGTCAGTCTGGTCTCAAACTCCTGACCTCAGGTGATCCACCCACCTCAGCCTCCCAAAGTGCTGAGATTACCGTGAGCCACCACACCCGGCCACATTTTCAGAATTTACTGCCCTTTGTCCAATTCAGTAAATAAGCATTCAACTCTGCTTCTTTTGGTATTCACTTCTATATGAGAATTTTCATGTCATGTAAAGTTTATATTAAATACATTTGTATGTTTTTCTCTTGCTAATCTTTAGTTACAGGGGCCCCAGCTGGAAACTTAGGAGGGTAAAAGGGAAAGAATGTTTTTCTTCCCTTACAGTATCCCTCACTACTTCCTCTTCCTTCACTTCCTTCTTAACCAGAACACTCCCCCAGATCCTACCCTTAGTTCTCTTCTCTCACTACATGTTCCCTGTGCTGATGCTTCTCAAAACGTAGTCCTTAGACCAATGGCATCAGCAACACCTGGGAACTTGTTAGACATGCAAATTATTGAGCCCTAATCAGACTGAATCAGAAACTCAAGGGTGGCAGGGCTGCAACATGTTTTAACAAGCCCTCAGAAGATTTTTAGACATGCTAAAGTGTAGAAAAACAAAATCACAGCCTTCATGCAATCCCGTCCACTTACAAGACTTCAGTCCTTATAGGCTTGCAACTACTCAAATCTATATTCCTGGCTATGACAAATTTTGTGAGCTTCAGACCTAATTTCCCATATCTGCTAAGTCTCCCTATCTGAATACCCCAAGCGTAACTCAAAGTTAAAGTGATACAGTTCCATCTTCCTACAAAACTCCTTGAGCGACCTCTACCCTACAACCTGTCCCTTTTCCTACCTTCCCTTCTCAGTTAACAATACCCAACACTCACCTAGTCTATTAGCCTAGAAATCTTAGAAATATATTTATTTATTTTGGAAATGGAGTCTCTAGCTCTATTGCCCAGGCTGGAGTGTGATGGCCTGATCTCGGCTCACTACAACCTCCACCTTCTGGGGTTCAAGCTATTCTCCTGTCTCAGCCTCCCAAGTAGCTGGGATTACAGGTGCGTGCCACCACATCTAGCTAACTTTTGTATTTTTAATAGAGACGGGGTTTCACCATGTTGGCCAGGCTGGTCTCAAACTCCTGACCTCAAGTAATCCACCTGCCTTGGCCTTCCAAAGTGCTGGGATTACAGGCATGAGCCACCACCTTCGGTGAAATCTTAGGAATTGTCTATTTTAATTGTGTTATTCTCCTACCGGCCCCCTCTGGTCACCAAGTTCTGATTCTGCCTTAGGATCATCTCTTTATGCCCTACTCTTCTTTTTTCTTTCATTGTCTATATTGCAGATTATCAGTAACTGGCCTCTTCACTTCCAGTTGATCTAAACACAAAAGCAACCATCACACTCCTGCTGCATAAAACCCATGAGAAGGAGGGAAATTGGTGGAGAGACTGCTTTGAATATCAGTACAAATTTCATGCTGAGAGTTTTTAAAAATTATTTTCCAGAGGCCTGAGTCTCTGTCAACCTGTTGCCCACAAGTATTATTATTTTTCAAAGCATCAGTCTTGTCCTGTTAAATCTCTTCTCAAAAACGTTCAAAATTTCCCATTGTCTATAAACAGTTCCAAATCGTTAATATGACAACAAGTTGTTAATCCCCTGCCTCTTGCCATGATGTGGTGATCTCAATCCACACTTCGACTCACACTATTTCTTGGAATGGACTTGGCCTCCCATTTCCACCCTTCTTTCTTTACCATTTCACTTGCTATCCTTTAAAGACAATTCAAATGCTGCCTGCCTACCAGAACTCATAAATTGGTCCTCTTTGCGCTGCCTATGGCAATGTCTTTAACCTCTGTGAGAGTTTCATTTCTTCCAGGCTTACAGTAGTTATTTATTTATTTATTTATGAGATGGAGTCTCGCTCTGTCACCCAGGCTGGAGTGCAATGGTGCTATCACAGCTCACTGCAACCTCTGCCTCCCGGGTTCAAGCAATTCTCCTGCCTCAGCCTCTGGAGCAGCTGGGACTACAGGCGCCTGTCACCATGCCCAGCTAATTTTTGTATTTTTAGTAGAGATGGGGTTTCACCCTATTAACCAGGATGGTCTCAATCTCCTGACCTCATAATCCACCGCCTTGGCCTCCCAAAATGGTGGGATTACAGATGGAGCCACCGCGCTGTGCAGTTGTTAGTTATTTATATCTTACAATACCTGGATAGAAGATCCTTCCTTAAGAGCATGACTAGTGCTGCGACTCATTTTTGTCTTTTACACTAATTAGCAGAGTAAAGATTTATGGCTGGGCATGGTGGCTCAAGCCTGTAATAACAATGCTTTGGGAGGCTGAGGCAGAAGAATTGCTCGAACCTGGGAGGTGGAGGTTGCAGTGAGCCAAGATCTTGCTACTGCACTCCAGCCTGGGTGACACAGTGAGACTTTGTCTCAAAAAGAAAAAAATATATATATTTACTTAGGTGGATAAAGATTTACTGGATGGGTACTTATGGAGTGGAAATACATATTGTATCTATTACCACATAAGGGCTGGGCTAATGTAGCCTAACTTTCTTGGCACAAGTTGAATGTATGAAAGTGTCACTTCATTTCCTTAGCACAACATCTCTGAAATCTGGCTAACCATGACAATTAATGGGAGAGATTTTCCCCCAAAAAAGTGGATTCCCAAAATATTACCCATGTAAAAACACAGGAAAGTAGTAAGGATGATAATCTTTTAGGAAAGAGACTAGGAATAGGTGGGAGGAGAGAAGCTTTTACTTTTTACTTTGTTTTATACCTTCAATGCTATGTGAATTTTCCAAACACGTGCGTGTTTTTGGCCTTTTGTTTTTTTTATGTGAGTGTGGGTTATCTGGATAGAGGAAATATGGGCCAATTTTGTGTTCTTGTTTATATTTTTCTGTGTTTTTAAAACTAATAATAAAACGGGGCTTCATTCCATCATCTAGGCTGGATGCCACCACACCCAGCCTAATGCACATAAATCTGAAAACCACTACTGAAATGTAAAGGTAGTGAATGGTGGTTTAGAATAAAACAATGAGGGCTGGGCATGGTGGTTCACATCTGTAATCACAGCACTCTGGGAGGCTGAGGCGGGTGGATCACCTGAGGTCGGGAGTTCAAGACCAGCCTGACCAACACGGAGAACCCTGTCTCTACAAAAAATACAAAATTAGTTGGGTGTGGTGGCCCACGTCTGTAATCCCAGCTACTTGGGAGGCTGAGGAAGGAGAATCACTTGAACCCAGGAAGCGGAAATTGCTGTGAGCCAAGATTCCACCATTGCACACTCCAGCCTGGGCACCAAGAGTAAAACTCCATCTCAAAAAAAAAAAACCATACTAATTCTGGAATGCAAATAAAATTTTTGGCTGGCAATATAAATTTGAGTCAAACATCATAAAGTGATCTCTGAGAATACAAAGAATGAGTTTTTTTTTTTTAAGAGCAAAAAAAGAAACTGGAAAACACCATTTAAAGGATAAGTAGAAAACAGGTATTCTCTCCTGCTACAGGAGAAAATAAAATTACAACATATACTTAAACAGATAGCCAGGTGTGGTGGCTCACGTCTGTAGTCCTACCATTTTGGGGGCCTCAGCGGCCAGATTGCTTGAGCCTCAGGAGTTTGAGTCCAGGCTGGGCAGGATGGTGAAACCCCATCTCTACAAAAATTAACTGGGCATGGTGGCATTCACCTGTAGTCCCAGCTACTTGGGAGGCTGAGATGGAAGATCTCTTGAGCTCAGGAGGCGGAGGGTTGTAGTGAGCCAAGATAGCGCCACTGCACTCCAGCCTGGGTGACAGAGTGAGACCTTGTCTCAAAAAAATAAGAAAAAGACAATTTCAAAAAAGCATGAAAAATAGTACCAAATGCTTCTGAGTTCAGTTGGGATGAGGACTGAAATGTATTTGTCTATTGATTATGGAGTAATATCAGTGTAGATATAAAGGACACTATATAAAGGGAAACACCCCCACATGCTCATATGACCTCCCGTTAAACAATAGCCACTCAATAAACCTTGCATATCAACTTTGTCTTCCTATATTTCTTCTTCTTTTCCCTCTCCCTGTCACCTTCTCCCTTTGTTTTTTCCTTCTCCTGCCTTTCTGGCCATACTCTTTTCTTCCTCTGATTTATTTCATCAAAAGGCAAGGGGAGGTATTTCAGACTTGGGAGGGGCTGAAAGAGATGGGAAAGGGTATCTCTGCAACAGGAATATTTGATTGTCTGAATCAGAAATCCCAGATTTTTTGAGGAAATTGAGTTCTTTTTAAGTTTAAAAATGTGTTACTCTTGGTATCTGCTAAATTAAGATAATAACAATGGCCAAAAATACTATAAATAAATAGTTAATTTTTAACAACAGTAGCTACATATTCATAACATGTATTCAGAGAGAAAACACTGTCTATAAATATTATTTGCCCGCTGCCCACTCACTTTCCCCATAGGCAAAACCTAGGGGGCTAGAGTATTGTCTGCTCCATGTTTTATTTTATTTTATTTGAGACAGGGTCTCACTCTGACACCCAATGCCAGGCTGGAGTGCAGTGGCATGATGGAGGAAGACTTACCAACCAAATGGAAAGCAAAAAGAAAAAAAAACAGAAGCTGCAATTTTTGTCTCTGATAAAACAGGCTTTAAAACAACAAAGACCATAAGAAACAAAGAGGGACATTACATGGTGGTGAAAGGATCAATGCAACAAGAAGAGCTAACGATCCTAAATACATACGCACCCATTACAGGAGCACCCAGATACATAGGGCAAGTTCTTAATGACTTACAAAGA